>JAQFYP010003209.1:0-11266 GCA_034694865.1 Bilobella braunerae | reverse complement strand
AGCATCACGCACACATTCATCAGCACACAAAAGACCTGCAATTAGCATATTTCAACCACAAACGGGTAATTTCCATTCAATAATGCATAATTTTTGCAGTTTTTAATGATTTAACTGACCCAAAAAAACAAATTTTCAAAAAAGCATCTAGAGTTCTTTTATATAACAGCCGTATCATGAGTGCCTGAACTTTACTCCTGTTATTTTAACTTTTTTTTTTGCCAGGATGTCGAAAATCCGGTTTTTGTATTTAAGAATTTCTCCAAATGATAAAATGATTTGTTACCTGCTGAAAATGATTAGTATGTGTTGTATATCTCCTGAGCTGCTCCGAGTACTGAAATCTGAAGGGACACTGGGCAATGTAGTAGAAAAAGTTAAAGTACTCTACAAGTGCAAAACCAGGATTTAAAAAGTCATTTCGACTCAAACACCTCGCCTCTAGCGCCTTGTTCGAATCCAGTAGGAACGGAACTTTCTTTTTGGGATCCATCGTATCTGACTGATTTTTTAAGACGTTCGTCTTGAGCAACGCAATTTTCAGCATCGCAATTTTTATGAATTTATGAATTTGTCTTTTCTGAAGGGAAAGTTTAGAAATAAGGTTGTGTTCAGTTTTGTGAATATTTGATGGATGCTTCAAGTGTTTGTAGAGTGTTTGGAAAAAGAGGCTGGTGAAGGAGAGAGGATAAATCAAAGGGGGAGCATGCATGTTCCATACATAGACGTTGAATAGGCTTCTCAGAATCTGGACGTTTTTCTCTGTTCCACTGTCTAACATGTCGTCCACTTGTCAACTCTATGGTTGGAATGTTGTCCAGAATGATAAATTTCTAAATATAATATGCATCCTTCTCGTCAACACACACTAACACACTTTCTATAAGGAATGAAAACAGAAAAGAAGGCTTTTGCAACACCGAAGAGGTTGGAGAAAGCGTTCCATATCATATTTCCCAAAATTCTTTGCAATAGAGCGTTTTGTCTCATTGACACAATAAATGAAATCTTTTGGTTGGTTTGATACGTTGGGATTGGAATGAGGCAATGAGGCAATTTCGGTTGGGGATGAATATCGAAGTATGCGAAGCCTGCCAAGCCCGTCTTTGGATTCAGGTCATTATAAAGACGTTTGAAAAAAAATTTCAAGATTGTGGTTGCCTTTTCTTACAAAAATTAATTTTGATTAACTGTGAAGGTATGTTGTATGACTTCGAAGGAGAGGCTGGTTTGGCTAGTCTCCTGCATTAAGAATTTGTAAAATATGTCTATATATGCGTGAGCGAGAAAGAGAGGGCGGATGTGGAAATGAGTTTTTGTGCAACAATTTTAGATTTTTTGCCATATTTGAGAAAGTACAATAATAGTGACAAAATAGGAGAATTTTAAGACGTAGAATCTTGTGATGAATAGAATGTTGAAGGCAAGCAAGCCAAGTCGTCCGATCAATTTTTGTTTAATTTTTAATAACCTTTAAACGACTCCTCGAGAATTCTTTAATGGGCAGTTAATTCAGCACAAAGCTTCATTATTACGACCTATTTATTTTAAAAAGTTATTAGCAGCGGCTGACCAGTTTTGCTTTTATTACTATTTAGTCGGCGGAGTTCTAGGCGTCTTGCATGATAAAATGCACTTTTTTTTTATTAGAATAGGTGAGCAAGATACTTTCAGGAAATTAATGATTGAAATAATTTATATCAGTCATTCTCATTACCCAATGACTTGTATGTATGTACACCACAGCCTCTTGATGCCCAGCTTTACTCGAAAAACTACTAAAAAAATCAATCACCAGCTGCAACTTTGATTCAATTTTCACTAATTTTTCTGAAAGAGTGGAACTAGGTGCCCACGGGGTCGGCACCAAAAATCAACTTTAGCTACTACGGTACTTTATTTTGCACTGTTTTATTTTCTTCTATTTTTTTTACTAATACAATACTGTTAAAATGATTATCTTGGGTTCGCCATATATCAATAAAATAAATGATTGATTGATTGAATAATTTCTGATTGATTGATTGAATAATTTTTGATTGATTGACTAATTTTCTGAACAGCGGTAAGTCTTTTACCACCGTAAGAACGCTAATAATTTATAAGGATAATTCGCAGCAAATTGCAAGTATAACAGGAATTTATCAAAAACACAAACTTAGTCCAATAGAACCACAAGCAGCATACGAGCTTTGGAAACTATAGACTAAACTACTATTAAAAAAATGCACAGTTTCAAATTCTGGCTGCTAATAGCGGAACACTAATAGTAAAATGGCGCCTTATTTGGGGGAGGAGCACTATTAGGAAATCTACGTTAAGTGTAATTTGTGAACTGTATTATTTTTTTTTGTTGTTCACAAGTTGTTCAAATTATTATTAGATTTTTAGTTTTTCAGAAAAAGTATAGGAACGTTATTTGACATTCCCGCGGAGCGGATGGTCAATATGAAAGGAAGAGTAGGGATATGGAAGGATTAGGAACTCATTAGCATAGATGTTGTCATCAAGCGGAATCAACAGAATATCCGAGTGCAAATAAGCGTAGTCTTCTTTTAGTCTTCAGAAAGCTAACTTTAAGTCAACGATTCTCTTGGTTACTTGTTCCCAAATGACAAGGACCATCACTTTCTTTTCCAGATAGACCTCTCTTCCCACTTGCGTTCGGATTGGAGTGACTCCGTTCCAAAGTCTACATAAATATTCTGTTTTCTTGCCGTAATTCTTGTGTCGGTAACGGGAAACGACTCGTTGTGACATGATGCACGAGTCCGTTACCACCCCGAACAACAGGCCAACTTCAACCAACGCCCCAACCAAAGCACCTCCAAAGCCAATGACAACACTAATCGGTAAGTTTTTTACCCTTAGGAGAAGGTAAGTTGATGTTACAGTGAGTGCTACAAACCCATAGTAGAGGCAAGGAAACGCAAAGTTAAAGAGATCGTTTGATGCGGCAACCAAGTATTTCAGGCTGTGGTACTCTCTCCAAACATTTGGGTCGCAAATGTTGCACGGTTTGCATGACTTGCATGACTTGCATGATTGACTGGTCTCAGTCACGTCCAACACCGATTGTAGGTACTGTTGCACTGCATGATGATAGCTAAAAAACCAATGTAAGACTAAGCCAAAATTTGCAAGGACATGAGCTGTGGATACTGATATGAGAACGAATGTTAGAAATGTCAGTGTTGCAGTCGTCAAATTCTGTGTGTTTGTTTGAACTATTTGAATTTCTAATGCCGGGAAGATATTGGCGATGCAGCGAATAGCATTTGTTAATTTGTGAAGCATGGCTGGATAGTACCAGGATAAGGCGTAGATAGCTGGGAGATAAACAAAGGGATAGACCGTAACTCCGCAGCATAGAAAAAGACAACAGAAGTCATAATGGGGTGATCTGTACGTAGAATATCGAAATTGAAGATAAAATACTTCGTTCATTACTCCAAGGGCAAGGAGGCGCTTATCTTTGATTAAGGTGAGGTACTGACAAGCTATCATTGGCAGTACTGCTCCACTTGCAGCCAATGTTATGAGCATCTCGAGCCTACTTGTATTTCCAAAACCGGCTTCGGCAACTAGGTACATGGAGAAAGTGGCTAAAATCCCCGTGAGTACTATCGAGTGCAACGGACTATCGAGTCCAAAGTGGTGGTTTTTATTGTGAATTATACTCAACGCATCCGGCTGATCTTTCGAGTAGGTGTATTTGAAAACAGTAAATTTCATCAAACGAGAAAATGCATAGGTGCACTGGATGAAGAACTGGGTTCTTGAGCAGCATTGTTTACGAAAACACTTGTTGAGCACATAGTTTTTTGCCGACAAATGCATTATCTGTGTATCATGCAGCGTAGTATGTAGTGCATTTACAAAATGGCTTGTGCAGTAGAATAAATTAAGGAAGGTTTTGAAACTCGATTTCCAAATTAAGTATCTTTCCATATTGCACTAGCAAAAAGTACTGATTTCAAATACACGTTGCGTCCACACTATTTTTGACAGATACATTTGGAAGGCGCAGTTGGTACAAACTGTTTTACGAAGAAATGTCTTTCGTTCGATAAGTACTCAGTATATGGCTCATAAAACCTTCTAAGTCGACATGCAAAGCCGTTATCTTGGTTTTCAATCTTCAAGTTATTTGGAAAAATACTTGTATGTCTGTCAAACTTTCAAATATGCTGGTTTTTTCAATTGATATCAGCATTGGAATGAAAATAAACTTGCATAGTAAATGCAAATATTAGAGTAAAAGAAGTGAATTTTGTTATTGCAAAATATATGTAATAAGAACCGCCATTTGTATGTATAAATTTGTGTATTGGAAAAGGTACCCTAATCACAATGTACTTTTTCTTCAAAAGCAGGAATGCGAAATATATTGATTGTTCCTAGAACATTCTGTATTTAATTTAATCCAGACAAATTTGTAAGACAACTGACTGAGATACAATAAAAAAATGCAATAAGATAACTATAAAATAACCTCAATAATAAAATCAATTCAGTTTTGAAGTTTGTATTCTCGTATGAGACACTATCAAATAATTTTTTGGTTCATGTAAAACTTTGACCACAATAATTTATGTTATCACAAGCGCATTCCCCAGAATGGTTGCCAGTTTTACCGCCGTTTTAAAACTTATTTTAAGCCAATCAATGACTCAATGGCATTTTTGTTTGAACAAACCTTCATATTTTAGTAGTGCACATGTTATGCTAATAGTTTGAAGTCAATTGATTTTCGTATTTTTCGCAAAGTGTGTCACGTCTGTGCTAATAATATGCACTTGAAGTTCATTTTTGTGGTCAACATGGAATTTAAATAGAAATCCACTGTAGATGTTCAGGACAAGGGTGAAGCTTTGCAAGATATTTTGCACGCGTCAAAACCATGAGTCAAATAAAAGGATAACAAATAATTGATATTTTGATAAAATGCAAAACACCTCGCAAACTTCTGAATCTAAAAACTTCCATTATCTACGTCACCGGTAATACGCGAGGACTAGAAAAGGCACGTTATTTGACATTCCCGCAGAGCGGATGGTCATCATGTAAAGGAGAGGGGTCACAAAATAGTAGGGGAGGGGCTCATTAGCATAGATGTTGTCATCAAGCGGAATCAACAGACTATACGTAACATTCCGCTGTTATACGGAGATTTGGGCGTACACAAGGTCAGAAGCAAGGTAATTTTTTTTTAAAGGGAAAACCAACGAAAGAGACTTTTTGTGGCTGATCGGGGGATGTAAACCCCCGTTCTCATGATGGCTAGTGAAGAGAGACTGATGCTCCAACCACTAAGCCACCACCGCCAACTAGGTAATCTTTTAAAGACCTAAACCTAACCGTGAAGACATTTTTATGGCTGATCGGGGTATTTGAACCCTCGTTCTCATGCGGGCTGGTGAAGAGACTGAAGCTGTAAGTGAAGCTCGGCCAACCAAAATTATAGCTATTTTGAGTGTCCATCGGCAAGTCATCATGATGATGACTTACAAGCATGTGTATGCAAGGATCTATTCCAATATGTCTGATCAAATTTCCAACATGGGATAGTATCAAAAATTATTGCGCTTGTCCATTCGCATTCACTCGTGTGGACAAAGCTAGTGCTTGTCTATACATGTACAAATATTAAATACTCCAAAATTATATCAATATTACTGCAGAAATATTTACTGTTTTCACTTGAATAAATTTATGAACAGCTTATAGAGCAGATAACCTCAAATTCAAAGTGCAGATTCAAAGACCTGGTTGCTGGTTTTGAATGCACAACAAAACAGGTTTAAAATAAAAATTAAATCAAAATGATAAAAAGATTCTTTTATTTTATGATTCTATCAATTATTAATATTAATCCTGATTACTATTCTTGTCCATGAAGTCAACAACATGTTTTATTTTTAAGACGTGAAAGTTGCGTCTGTTTTTTGTTTTTTATGTTGGTAGTCCAAACTAAACTGGGAGTCCTATTTTCCCAACTGTTGTGAATACATTTGAGACTTCATTTTTGCGTTTACGGTAGATCCTCGGAGGCAGATCAGTTCCTTAAAGGCAAACCTAAACTCCGGAAGTAGCATTGCGTAGATTACGGGATTTAGGCACGAATTGAAATCGGCGAGCCAGACGCTTGCACTGTTAATGTTCTTGTTTCTGCAAAAATCTTACTATGAAAATGTTGATCTTGCATTAAAGACGAGAAAATGGGGTATAAAAACACAGGAGCCAAGCACATCGAGCACCACAAGGTTATTGGACTTCTTGGAAGAAGTTTCTTCAATACCTTATTTCCCATTTGAAATTATTGAATTGTTTGTTGTCATTTCATAGTTTGGTTGGTAGTTTTTATGCGAAGTTTTAAGTGTTTTTTTAGTTTTACTTTCTGATGCAGTGACATTTTTTTTTTCGAGTTTTCGTCTTTAGAACTTCTCAGCTTTGTTTTATAGACATTGTTTTCTTAGTATTAAAGTTGAAGTTTTCCTTCTTTTTTTTTTACAATTCTAACATGAACAATGAGATCCTACCTTGGTATTTATAAATTGCATCCACGAGTAAAAGTGACATGTACGGGAGCCAGCACAATATAAATGCTCCAACAACAACACCAACCACGATACAACCTTTCCACTCCTTTAAAGCTTCCGCCAATTTGCATTCTGAAAATGCCAAAATTTCCATTTGTACAAATCATTTCATGCGATCATACGACGTACGGATCTGAGCTTACTTAAACATTTAGGTGAATCCAAACTGTTTGGAACGGTCGATCTCACTGATTGGGGTTGAATTGCCAGTGAGTTTTTGGTTCGGTATTTTTGTTTGATCAAAACAGACCGCAGAGCCTCCCAGAAACGAAAATCAAGCACAACATTGGGAGGAAAATCACTAGGTTAAGGTAGAACATATTCCTAAAATGGAGTAGCAGTGTTTAAACATATTGAATTCGTAAAAAAAAATCACCTCACCACAATGAATTTTCATTATAATTGCAAGCTGCATACTCAACGCCTTCAACTGGCTCTGTTAAATGTTCTGCAATCACGTAATAAGGAATATTGAAAGCAAATGCAGTAGTCCAGGCGCCTGCAATTGCGGCATAGGTTTTTCTTGTGGACAGGTTCACACGGTAGAAGAGAGGATGAGATATGGCAACATAGCGGTCGAGAAAGATAAGTATTAGTCCGAAGATGGATGCCGCAGAGCACATCAATTCAACTTAAAAAGAAAAAAGGAAATTAAGTTACAACCTTATTTCGAATTTTACGCCTTGTTGCATTTGTTCTTGAATTCATGTTGATCTACGCCTGTTTGCCTATGTCATAAACACTCATTGATTTTAAGATTTAAGGTTATAGGTTAGATTTCAGTTTTTGATTTTGGATGATTTTGTAGATTTCTGTTTTTTAATTGATCTGTGATATTGGCCAATGGCCTAGTCAACATGCTTCCGCTTGTGCTAGTGAGTGGGGGAGGGGTAGTCTCAGCTTGTTAGTTGACTAGGAAGTTGTGAGGCGTGAGCCTGAAGGCTTTCTGTTGAACAGTGAACGTGGACCGCTTGACCACCGAGGAGCATCTGCTTAGGCAGAAGCCGAACACTGTTTTTTGCATACCGGCCCAGGCCCACCCTCCACGACCGCAACTTTCCAGGCTTCCACTCACCACTACCACAACACCACTTTTTACTCTGCTCACACCGAGATTCGATCTCGGCAGCTACCCGAGTTAGGACAAGGGTCCTAACTCCCCGGACTTCGGGCTGTGGGCTATTTCTGTTTTCTCAGGTTTAAATTTTTTTGGTTTAAATTTGCTGGTCCTTTAATAAATTAGATTGACTAATATTATTTCAAGTCTAAAAAGGATCTTTACTGACGGACTTTACGGACTGAGGTGTTGCTGACTTTTGCCTGACAATATAGGGAGTACGGCCTTTAAAATATCGCTTACATATATATAACCAATAATAATAATATAACAAATTATAACCAATGACAACATAACATACTCCTTGTTACCTTGAACCCAAATATAGCAAAATCGGTTGTCGTATACTTTCGTACACATTTCAAATCCTGCAACGTGAATTGGCATCACCCCAACGCCAACAAAGAGATCAGCGATTGCGAGAGAAAGGATTAAATAATTCTTGGGTTCACGCAAAACTTTCACACGATAATGGATGTTATCACAAGTGAGTTTCCCAGAATGGTCGCCAGTATTACCGCCGCTTGAAAACTTAGCTTGAGCCACTCAATAGCATTTTTCTGTAAACAGGCCTCCATATTCAAGTAAGACACAATTGATGCTTAACAGTTTGAAGTCAAGCGTGGTTTACGTTATGTTTAAATTAGTTATCTCTATGTCAATAATAAAACTGTCTACTGTGCAACTAAACGCTGCACACTGTATTTCAGTTGAAATATTGCTTGTAGATGGTCAAAAAATGGTCGAAATTTTATATAATATCGTCACACGTCCGAACATTGCGTCAACTGCAACTAACACTATACCCAATAATTTTTTCCAATTTCTTATCAGTAATTGTAGTGTATTCGTAGTATCAAACTATGTATCAATTTTAGTGCAATTGGCCATTAGTTATCTCTCTTTCAGGTATGTTAAATATAAGTCGTGGAAAGCGTCTAATCATGTTTGAGGCTTTTGCTTTATTCTCCAATTAGTCAAAGTAGGCTCATAGGTGTGCCTCATTCAAATTTTTTGGGATAATAAACAGTCAAGCCACCGCCTCAGCGCCATTTTTTTTTGAAGTGAGGCGGTGGGGCGCTGGCTTGACAAACCGGTAGTGGTTTATATTAGGTATAACTGTATATTTGTACATGCTGGTGCACTACTTATGGAACGCGTACGTATCATTGACATACAGCGGAACAAGTGAAGATTCCAATAATAGTTTTTTAAGCAACTTTTCTTTTTAACATATTTATTTTTGGGGTCAATGGAAGTTGCGAAGATAGAGGGGTCAAGTTTTTGAATTCTTCATTTGTAGACTAATGATGACCGTTAATAAAATTACCTTTAACCTGAAAAATTGACTTGGACTTGACTTAACTTAACTTTACTTAGAGAGGATGGAGAGGAGGTGAGATCTGTTTGAGGGTGGGGTGGTGACTTGTGGCTCCCGTCCCATGCCCCTTGTTTCATAGGGCCACGGGTACTTTCTTGCCATGTCTTAGCATGGTTTTTTTTAACTTTCTGTGTCCTGACCTTGATAGTTTGGAGTCCAGTCAAGGTCAATATGCCAAGGACCCCTGATCAACCAACAATGGTAAGAGACCAGCCAGATGAGCTATTTGTTTATGGCGTCTATTTTTTCAATTAATACATCTCAACAGTGTACTTTGCATTATGCTTTTGAGAAACACAAATGCACTAACCCTGTAACAAACTTACTATCGTTTCTTCCAAACAAAGAATTTCGATAAACACAAATATCTACAACATTGAACTTTGAGTATTAGATTAGATTTCCTTTAAACTCACTCCGGCGTTGCACTAACTCGTTAACTTTAGTAGCGTCAGGTCGAATCCAGCCGCTAGGTCTGAACTATAAACGCCAAGCTACATAGGTACAGTAGGAACAAATACTTGTTTTAAAAGGCGCTCATCAGTGTCTAGGTTGTAATATGGTGCAGATGACGCCACACAGTGACGCAGAGCATGTTGTTGAGGTTTCTAGTCGGAAGGTCCTCAGTCATGCAAGTTGCTTTTTCGTAAGCAAAATGGTTCAAACTGGTACGTAGTTTTATAGGTTTATAGTATATGGTTATGATTTATGGTTTATCTCTATATGTAACTGCCGTAGCTTGCGTGACAACAGGAGGGTAGTGGTGAGGTTTGAGTTTACATACAGAGAAATTTGCTCGGAGCAAGTGGACTGGAATGCGCATTTGCAACAGTCAATAGCTTCTACTACTACTACTTCTTACAGGACGGTCCTCCTGCTCACTGGAGCCGTCAGGTTCAAAATTACCTGGACATGGATTTTCCAAGAACTTGGAATGGTCGAGGAGGCCCTGTAAAGTGACCAGCCCGCTCTCCAGACTGCAATCCACTGGATTTTTGTATTTGGGGAATCATCCGCCACAAAGTCTTGCGGGACCTCCAACAAAAGTTTGAAAATGCATTCCAAGACCTAAGTTTTCAAATCCTGCAAAACTGCCAGAAAGAGTTCTATGATAGCTTGGGATATTCCTGCGTCGCTGATGGTAGCCACATCGAGAATTTGATTTAAAAAGTTTGTTTTAGTAGCGTTACGATTCATTTTAAATTCAATGACCAGTCGAAGAACAGAATTCACAACTCTTGGAACAGCTTAAAATTCCGTTGTTTTGGAACAATTCCGTTATTTTGGTAATTGATGCCATATTATTGACTTGCACCATTACCACTACATATCATGTTATTCTCTCAGACAGGAGAAATTAAAAAAAAAGATCGTTAGGAATTTATTAAGGATTCATATCAGAAAGTCTGATTTTAGCTCTAGATTTGGTTCCCAAATATTATTGCAGTTATATTGTCTGTTCTAAGGCTGAGCCTTATGCTACATTTATGTATTCTTCTCCTTTGCATATGCTCCTGGAGTAACCATGGAACCGCAAACCAACTATTCTATTCAAACAACCATCTATTCTAAACCAAAACCACCCGTCTTGGGGCAAGAGGACTTTGCTATTATGTGATACGATCGCTTAAAAATATTTATCTATCTTACAAGACTATAAATAAACCTTAAACACACAAAACATATATTGAACGTAGAATATACAAGTTACTTACCTAACCTTATTTTGCCTTATTTGACCAAAACCGAACGCGTAACCAATATTTTTTTTAATATACAAATTTTTTGGGATAAGACAATGTTCACGGAAGTCCTAATTTGCAGACTATCCTGACGACAAAAATTGACAAAGCATCCACAATCTTTAAAAGAATGTACCTGCAAATCGACGAAATTTGAGGCCACATTTGCAGAAATGTCGTTGCAAATTGCGGAGAGTTAAAGTAAAAATAGGTTTCCAAATCCTACGATTTCCAAAATTTTTATAGATGTTAACATATCTCTAGTTTTCAAAAAGCCAATTTTAGGTCAGCGATTCTTTTGGATACTAGTTCGCAAATTACAAGAAGAAACTCCTTCTTTTCCAAATAAAATTCTCTTCCCACTTTCGTTCGAACTGGGGCAATTCCATTCCAAAGTTTGCATAGATAGCTTGCTCTCTTGCCG
>JAQFYP010003208.1:0-11267 GCA_034694865.1 Bilobella braunerae | reverse complement strand
GTGGGAAACCTTTCGGAAAAAACCACTTCCATATTGGCGACACCGGGACTCGAACCCGTGTCCGTCCATGGCTAGAGGCTCTAACCACTCGGCCTTCGAGGGTTGGACTCATGGAACGATATATGTGACGTGCAGGGAATTCCCCTAGCCGTATGTTAGTATACTAGTAAACAAGCCGTCCTAAGACGGGAGTACTCTTAACTTGCATTTTTCCATGCCAAAATTTCCCAGAAAACATTAAAAAATTGCATCGTTTTTGTAAGGGTTGTGCAATGTCGATTTTTTATTCCTCGAGTTGCAATAAATAAGTTTTATCACAATTCATTAAATTTATAATTTAAAGTGTTAATTACAAGTAACTAATTAGTAATCAATTTTGAGCTGAGGGGTTATTGGGTTTTCGAAGAGAAAGGAATGAAACTAAGGAATTAGAAGATCCTTTCCCCTCTCCTTCTCTTGCGCTTTTTTTTTCTGGCGAATGCGGCGTGGTGCCTGACCACGACTCATGCCACTAACTGCCTTTTATATATATATGAATAATATTCCATTACACAAAAAATGAAAGTTTAAAACAATTTATCTAATACGTATTACTAAGCATCAAACTGAATCAAACATTAGCTTAATCTATGATTATTCTTGTAATATTCTATAACGGTAGTCGTTTGCCCGTAAAATCATAAATAATGGTTTCAAAAGCACTATTTAATAATCAGCGATAATGTTAAAAATTTAATTAAAAGTTTACTTAAAACGTCAAAATATTGGGAAACAGACGGATGTGTAGATCAAATTTCGGAGTCTAAAAAGCATTGTGACCAAAAGCGTATTTGCCCAAAAACGTCGATGACCAAATGCGTAGAATAAAAAAGCGTAGTTGAACATAAACTTAGCGAACTATATATACAATAAAAAGTTGAAATTTTGAAAAAATCTGAGCTCAACATTGTTTTAATTGATTCGTAATTACCAATTTTAAGTTAAGTTGAGTTATATGGTTTTACTAATTGAGGATAATTTGTAACCGCTCAACTTTAAAAGCTTTATGACACATAAAAAGTGATATAATAAATTCAACCCATAGTTTAAATTGAATTATAGTTATAAGTTGACTTATTTATATTATTGGTTTATATTAATTAACAGGCTTAGGATTAAATAATTATTTTTATAATTAACAAAACTTATTATGTATATATATATATATATATATTAGGTTTAGGTTTAAGCATAAGAATTATGGAAGCCAAGATTACATAAAAAAAAACGCATTCCTGAATGGCAATTTTTGCGCAACGTTTTTCGTCACTATGCTGTTTGACTCTACGCATTTGAGAACCTATGCTTTTGGACACAACGCTTTTGGTCATTACGTTTTTGGGCGACTACGCTTTTGGGCAACTACGCTTTTGGACCTACGTTTTTGCGACTCCGCTTTTGCAACTACGAATCCGTCCGTGAGCCAAAATATTGACTCAACTAATTATTCATTTTTGAGATATTCAAAATAGGCTCATGTTTCAGCAAGCGCAGTATAATCTTAAATACCACTGTCTTAGTAGCAAATCATACCAAAAGACAAATCCATGCAGTGTTATTTGCACAATTATATTAATACCCATTTCTAATGGAACCTTAAAAGAATTAACTTTGATTCTCACATTGTGTGTGTTTGTGGCGTTAAATTAGTAAAAATATAAACGATTGCAAAGCAGCGTGGGAGGTCTGTGGAAGGTAAAATGAGCAATTAGTTGCTACAAACTGAAAAAGTAAGCAACCCCATTCTTTCAAGTCAGCATATTACTATCACACTACATGAGTACACTTCATAAGGCAAATGTATACGGTATATATGTTTATAATTTAATTAGCAACTGACTTACCTTCATCCTGAGTGCTGTTGTTTTTATACAATAATAAAGTAACGTTTAATTGTTTAGGGCAATATCGAGGATAAAACTTTAATGGGTTCACGAATGCTTATATAACTGAAGTAACGTTAATCTTAGAATACATATTAAACTAATATGACACTAATTGAATGTTTTCAACTTCTGCACAGCTGATCAAAGTTAGCACAAAATGACAACGTCAGGACTTAACTAAACCTTTTCTAGTGTTTGTTGTTACTAGATGGCGTTAGTGTAAACTTGATCTCTTGATCTCAAATTTTATATGCAAAATGTATTGGCCTTTAATTCGAATAATATTAAGGTCAAATTCCATTTTAATTTAACTGTTATAAACTTACTGAAATGGCGATTGAAAACAACACAATTATTAACAAATAGTTGCGTGGACCATTATTGTTACATATTCTAATACATAAAAAATGAAAGTTAAAAATTTATCTAATACATATGAGGAAAAACTTTACTATACCGTACTAATTCAAAACGCACAACCCATGTTAGGTTTATGTTTAGAACTGATACTTAAAACTCAAATACAAGTTTAAATTAAATTTTAAAATACAAAACCGAAAACGTAAAATACAAATCGCACCACAAAACGCGATAAAATGGAATAAAAGAGTAATTTTTTTTTCGATTCTAAAACTCCAATTTTAAACCAACCCGAAACTATACGAAAACCTGACCTAAACCTATCCAAAACCTTATCAAACCCTAACCTAAACGTCCTTTAGAAACTAAGTATGAAAGTTAGAAGTTAACTTTGATAAGTTTAAGTAGTTGTTGGTTCAAGGAAATTGAAAACATTTTCTTTAACATTTGTGAAATTTAAATTGCAGTTCATTTAACTGTTTGTAAATATTTTTGAAGAACTTGGAAGTCTCGCTCAAGTTTTAATTGCTTGTGTTTAATTTGTTAAAAAAATTTAGCGAGAAATAAGTTAGTAAAAAAGCCGAATGAGAATGAATCACATCCAAGTACAGATGTCTTCAATTGCATAGTAGACGAGGCAGATTCTAGTCACTGCCTAATAATTTTTTTTTCAAAAGCCAATCCAAAAGAAGCCCGCTGTGTTTGACATCACAATTTGACGTGAACATTTTCCCCATTTCATACAAGGAAATTTTAAAAACTTTTAAGTCGAAACTACGTCGAGTAGATTCATGTTCTTGGCCCCATACTTAGGGTAGTAGTAATGAACCTTCTCTAGCAACCACTTAGCACCGGCATAAATGTTTTAAAAGTAAATATTTACATTAAATACATAACTTTAATTCCTTTGATTTGAGATTTATAAATTTCATATGTTAACCAAATTACTTTATTCAATAAAACTATGTACATAATAAACTGTTAGTCATTTACTGCTCGTTAGGTATTAGCAAACAAATCAGAGTTATTAGAGTAGTTACGTTTTAGGCTTGAAACACTTCTGGCAGATTAAGTAATGTTTAACCAAATAAAGAACGAAAGGTTCATTTGAGATTGTTAACATAAATTACGTTTTTTTAGATGGTTTTTTTATTTTTATTGTTATTATATGCTTAAGTTAGTATTGGGTTCATTCCGTAAATTCACTACTATACTTTGCATTGCATGCTTGAGTAGTTTATTCCTATTGTTTTATGTGTTGTCAAATGAACGATATCTTTACATTGCATTTTATTATCGTGGCATTTAACGGACCTCAATCTTTGTTTTTTGGCTTCTTAGCCTAAATATCGTGATCTAAAGTAGGTTTGTGTAGCTATAACTTAAGTTAAGACGCGAATCTGCCTCGCCTACTCGCCTAGAATTTGAAGGCATCTGTACTAGGATGTGATTCATTCTCGTTCGGTTTTCTTACCATTCCATTTCTCGCTGAAGTTTTTTTTTAAACAGATTAAACACAAGCAATTAAAACTTGGGCAAGTTCATTTTTCCTTTAAAAATTTTTACAAACTGATTCTGTATCTTAAATTGCATACTTACAAACTATGTTGCTAAAGAGGTGACACACCAAAAATCCGTTGGTAAAATGCTACAATATTACAGCTCAATGTAAAACAATTTCGTGCATTTTACAACATATAACGCAATACAAATAAAATACTCAAGTACATCATGCACAGAATACCAGTGAATTACAGAATGAACCTAGTGCCAATTTAAGCATAATAACAATATAAATGTTAAAAATTTCTAAGAAAAGTCATTTATGTTGACATTCTTTTGATTTTTTCTTGATTTGGTAAAACATGACTTAACTTGCCAGAAGTGTTTCAAGCTTAAAACCGCAAATTGTAATTCAAGTACTCTAATAACCCTCATTTGTATGCTAATACCCAACGAGTAGTAATTGCCTAGTAGTTTTTCATGCACATAGTTTTGTTGAATAAGGCAAATCAAATTATAATCAGGCCAGGTCTGCAACAGGCCACAATGGCCAAGTATAAGCCCCACTATTCCTTATCATAGGGCCAAGAACATGAATCTACTTTACATAGTTTCGACTTAAAAGTTTTAAAATTTCATTTGTATGGAATGGGGAAGAATGTTCACGTCAAATTGTGATGTCAAACACAGCGAGTTTCTCTACTTTCGGATTGGCTTTCGAAAAAAAAAATTAGGCAGTGACGAGAATCTGCCTCGTCTACTAATTTGATGACATGTGTGCTTGAATGTGATTCATTCTCATTTCGTTTTCTTACTAACTAATTTCTCGTTGAAGTTTTCAACAGATTAAAAACAGGCAATAAAAACTTGAGCTATACTTCCAAGTTCTTTGAAAATATTTACAAACAATTGACAAACTGCAATTAAAATTTTGCAATTGCAATTCTTGTTGCTAAAGAAAAGACACATCAAGGAAAGCCCTGTAAATTTGTTAGTCCACGTGTTATGGGGATTAATAATGCCCTTACAAGGACATCGCGCGTCGCGATTCCTTCTGATTGAGCTTAAACTTAGTAAACACGTTAAGCCAATCAGGCTTACTTATCCCCAATTTTTGTTTTTTCTCCATGGCCGCAAATTTCGAAATTGTTTCAAAAAACCGATTTCTAGATGCCTGGTTCCGGAAATCCTTATGGGATTTAACACGTAACATTTGAGATTATATGTGGTACTCCCTCTCGAAAAACTTAAAAAGTGAATCGTGAACACGGAAATTTGGACGTGTATATGCACATATGTTACCACGCACTTGAACTAATTTATTCAATTACAATGAAAGTTCAAGATTCACTTTTTGAGATTTTAGACAGTGGGGACCACGTAAAATTTCAAATATTACGTGTTAAATCCCATTTCCGGATTTCCGGAAACATCTCAAAATCGTTTTTTCAACAAATTTTCAAATTTTATGGCCATGGAGAAAAAATAAAAATTGGGGGTCAGTTTTATGACTGGCTTAACACGTTTGCCAAGTTTCAGCTTAATTTGAAAGAATCACGACGCGCGGTGTGCTTGTTAGTGGCTTAACGCGTTAACAATTTAGTAGGCATACCTGCTATGAAATGTTACAGAAAAAAATTTCAATTTCCTTGCAATGTGACCAAAAACTTCTAAATTAACTATTGCAATCTTAACCCATCATTGAATGTTTACAGCAGCAGCGTTCTCAGCAAATTTTCATTTCAAGGCTTTACATTGCACACAACTTTTGCAATTGGGTTGTCCTTTTTCTATTCGGAGTTTTTCTGAACCTTTCATGCTCCATTCTATATTCTATTCTAACTGTATAACCTTATTACAGAGTCGAAAGTAAAGGACACCACGAAATATTCTATACAGTATTTGGCAAGTTAATGTGTTCTACACTAGTGTATCAGTTTCACACAACGCCTACTATTAGATGCAGCTTTTTAAATGCAGGTTTGCTAGCGATGCTCTAACTATTGGAAACAGCTTAAAAAGAGTGTCACATTGGAACACTGCACCAATCGAAATTGATTTTCTTCATAAATGGTGTTAATTATTTTTCAGAATTGCGATGCTACTAGTTTAACTACAAAATTAAGAAGTTGTCTTATATTATTTGTATCTGGGTCGTTATGATGCATTTATTGCTTCAAGCCTTAGAGCTTTTAATCAACAATTTAACGCAAATGTTTGCATCTCCTAAGTTTTCGAAGAAACTCGAAATGTTTCACAAACAACTCATGGAGAGTAATGTCAAACTACTTAAATATGTTCCCTGATTTTCTATTTATTGGCCTTGTTCTAAATTAAGTTTCATAGCGCAGCAATCTGATTTTTTGCAAATTTAATAAAGTAGTTACCCTTTAGAAAGGTGAGTTAAAGAGAAGCTTCCCTACAACTTTATTTGCAATCTTACTATTTGAAGTTTGATAAACTACAAAGAAAAGGTATTTTTCAAGAAGTCAAAGTTGAGTGTATATTATGGATAGATTTTCAAGTAGTAGGTTCTTCTAATTGTGTGAAAAAGTTTATAATGATAAATAATCCAACTGATTTATTGTCAAACTCATAAATGGAGTGCAACTAATACAAAACATGTTCACATTGTTACCTTATAAAAATTAGGTAAACTAATTTGCTTTTTTTGCAAACAATTCAGCCAAATTGCTACAAAAAGTGTATTATATACATTTATATTGTGGGACAATTAAGACTTCTGTCATTATATTTTAAACGTTTAAAAAATTTTACAGCTTACTGGAAATTCTGAATTCATTTAAAAAAAATTTCTGAATAAAACTAACCTCTAAAGTATTTAATTAAGGAGATTTTGTAGGCAAAACTAACGCAATATTTGTAAAGTAATAAAAATAGAGAACAATAATAAGCTAAACAGTATACAAATTTTTTTTTTTTAAATTATCGTTCTAAGAAGTGATAGCGTAAAATTTAGCTTCTATAAAAATTCTTGTATGAGGGTAAATTGGGCACGTAAACAAATTTTCTTAATGCTGAAAACTGAAGCCCCGTTTCGGAGTATAAAAGTTTACGGTTTTCCCGGAAAACTATCGCTTCATACCACAAAGTTCATACAGTACTCCAAATGAACTGCGCTGCCATAGTAGCTCTTCTTGTGTACGGCCACTGTGCTATGGCAGGTGATACCAATACCACTGAAAAATTTCCCATTATTAACGGTCACACTATTGAATATTTGTTTCTTCCTACTCTTGACATGGGCGGCGGCCCCACAATCGTAAACAATGCACCACTTACTGACCTTAAGGATTGTCCAATTTTAGACCAATGGCCAAAGAGAATACAGTACGATGTAGTTGGAATTGCTCTGGGAATACTGCTGGACATACAGGAAAATTACCCCGCCTTGAATCTGAACAAAATTAACCTTCTCGTTATTGGCTCGCTAACCGAAAAAACATACGGTCTTCTGGGTGCTGGTGAAATACTATCGGAACTCGGAGTCAAAGTGCACTACTATCTAGTACAAGACGAAGATGAACTTAACAACAATAATTACGGAGCGAGCGCCCAGGTCAAGGAAATGCTTAAACGAATCTTTAGGCAGAAGGCTGAAGATCCGGAAAAACACAAAAATATTATCTTTGAAAACTTGAAAGACTTTGATCGTGTTGGAAAAACTCTCGAGAGTGAGTGCACCGTGATTAATAACTATAAGGCTGAAATTTCGAATTATGTTGGCAAGATGAATTACCAGAAAGCAGAAGAACTTGCGGCAAATATAGAGGAAAGACTAAAGGCCTCCGAATTTTTACCAACCTTGTAAGTACTGCAAACCATAGGACTCTGCATAAGAAAATAAAATTTGGTTTGATTGTGTTGTCTTCATTTGCACTTGACGATTTGAATCTTGAGCAAAATATTTTGCATATTTGGATTAATTTGAATCCGGTAAATAATTCTGCGGTAACTAAAAAAAAGCATTTCCAAAAAATGAGTTTTGGAGAGTTTTGCGGTGACTTACCTTTAGTACTTACACCTTAGCCTAAACCCAACTAATATGTTAGCTTGAACCTCTACCCAAACTTAATTGTTGAAACATTTAGGCTAAACAACATGTTGCGCGTTTCCCTTTATTGGATTAAGTTTAACATATTTATATTAGGCTAGTAAAAGTTTGAGTGGCATAGTTATAACTATATATATGAGAAATAACACAATAGGATTATTGACTTTATTTTGTTTGCTACTACACTGACATTTCTAAGGCAAGCACTTTCCACCGAGTGTACGACGCAGTCACTCATACTAGTTCGGGGGATTGGCACTTTAAAGTCGGCGACTACTACGCATTTAAATGGTTAAACCGTCCAGAATTTGCGGGAAAAATATGGTCAGTAAACATTTGTAGCGGTTGGAATTATGCCATTTCTATATCGCTCCTTTATCATGCCGCTGGTCTCAAGCGGATTGTACCGAACGGCTTAATCCACATTGGCGCCATGAAAACTTATGTAGTGATGGAAGAATTCAAAAATATGAAACACGTTGTCGTGATTCCGGGTCCACTCTACGATGCTCTTACGTCCTCTGACAAAGACATAAGCTTCTGCACACGCTACGGTGGCAAAAACGCAAAAGATAATTGGCCGAGCTTACTTTACCAGATTGTCAAACCTCCCACTCTCGATACTTTAACTAACATGGTCGTTGAGTTTAACTTCAGAAACATTATTATAAACATATCTACTGAAATGGTGAACCAAGTTATCGAGTCAAGAAATAACATGAACCTGGTTAACCCATATGCTGTATTCAAAAGCTTCCTAAATGCAAAATCGTTTGACAACGGATTTGACGACAATTTCCTCGATATTAAATCGATAACGGCAGAGGCCAACAATGGAATACCACATTAATTTAAATACAGAGTGAGGGAATCATTTGGAAATATTCTGTTACCAATAAATCTGTTTACTCGTTCTGTACACTCACAGCTCTTTAACTTTTGGGAAGAATTCTTCGGAAGTACAACTTCCGTGATCGCGTGTTTTGCTTTTGCATCACTAGAGTTGTACAACATTGTTTACTGTGCATTTAACGTGATAGACCCCAAAGTTGGACCTAAAACTTCTTATCTTACATGGCTTACAATATTTCATGTTTAGGTAGGTACATGTCACCACAATTAGTTTAAAGGCATAGTGTCCCAACACTAATGTTTTAGACAGAAATCTGTTTAAAAGAATTGTAAATAGTTTTTGCAGTTTTGAGTTTTTTTTTACTAGTATACATAATACCCCTTCTTCAAATCAATAGAAATTAGGGCTTAATATCAATAACCTTTTTTTGTTTGGTGGATTAAAGAAAATTATGTCTACACGATTGGATTCGACATAATTTTCCTGATGACTAGAAATAGGCAATCAACTTGAAAATGGAAACTTGTATGTTGACGACGCTGTTTGCCCATGCTTCCACCTTGAAAGAGCATTCAACAGGGAAACTGTTATAAATATTAGGTAATCCAAGGCCGGTAACTAAAGCTTCTAGTAAGGTCGTCTAACTCCAACCAAATCAATGCAAAGAAAATTGTCAAAAGATTTGGGACTTTACTTGAGGATTTACCCGCTAACAGTTGCCTCGTGAAAAATTTGCATAAATTATTTCCGATTTTTTTTCTAAATTGTTTGCTTTTTAATCCAATTAAATTGAACTGCTCTCAAAAAATTTTTTTGATGCTATTTGACATTCGCCTATGGCCTGGTCAACACGATTCCTTTTGCTAGTGAGTAGGGGAGGGTGGTCTCGGCCTGGGAGTTGACTCGGAAGTTCCGAGAAGTGAGGCAAAGGGCTTTCTGCTAGATTGTGGACGTGGGGTTGATCACCGAGGAGCCTCTTGCTTAGGCAGAGGCCCAACACGGTACTACGCATACCGGCTCAAGCACGCCCTCCACGATTGCAACTACTACACGCTTCCACTCACCACTACCGCACCACTCACTTTTTTGTGCGGCTGCCGAGATTCGATCTCGGCACCTACCAAATCTAGGACAAGGGTCCTTACCCCTCGGACTACAATTTGTGAGCCTCTCAAAATATTTATTTCCTGCAATATTTAACAAATAGCAAAGAATGAGTTGACCGAATTAAGACTATAATTTAAATCTATCTAACAAATTAAGTAATTCGTCAACTAGTTGAGCTTCATCGTTCTCAGCAGTTTTCAACATAGTTGTAACTTCTGCCAAAGGTGGCTCATCCATTCCAAAACTGACAGTCTCATGCTCTCCCGGTTATTTAAAAGCACTGTTTATTTTCTGGTACGATTCTTGCCATTTGTATTTGTTGCTTTCTAAAATTTTGTTCAAACTGGAAACTTTATTATCAGGATATTCCTTTTGAATCAAATTGGATAATGATTAGACAATGATACTACTTTGATATATAAGTTGAGAGATATCCTTTATTTTGCAAAAAATAGTTTGCAGTCCCAGTACACGTTACTGCATAACTGCAATGACTATTTTCATAGTCCAACCTTCTTGCCCAAAAGTAGAAATACACAGTTTGCAAACGTTGAATTCAGCTACAAATATGCATTGATTGTTTTTTTTTACAGGGAAAAGTGTAGAGGTTCTGATAGAACCAAGAGTAAAAAAAAGGTTTTTTTTTGCGCAAGCGAAGCTAAGCCTACTTTATTTCGGTATTTCTGTCCGTCCGTAATTCCGTTCGTCCGTCTGTCCGAGCCCCTCGGTTACCTCAGGAACTATCTCCGTATACAAGGACAGAGGAAATGGAAAATCCGCAATAGGCTTATCAGTAGCCTTGTGAGAATTCAGAAGACGAGCATCATTTACATACATGCTAATGAGTCTATTTTTCTATATTCCTACCCACAATTAGGTTAGATCAGATGCTTCTTATACCAAGAGAGGCCAAATGCTTGCCCTCCTATCCCACACCACTCCCTCATTACCAGCCGCTAAACAGGAATGTCAAATAACGCTCCTTTACCTTGTATTTATCATAATGCTACCAAACTCTTTGAATGTTCATTAGAAAATTAAAAAAAAGTGTAGCTGAAAAGTCAACTGCTCGATTTTAATAGAATATAGATTGTGGGAGCTTGTTTTCATTATCTTACATTTTGAATACAATTATTAGTACAAATTTTTCTTGTTTTTACTTCTGCTAATACCAACCGCCTAAACTCTACTTTGGTTTTGTTGGAGTATTCGAAATCACAATTTTTGGTCACATGAATATTCTAGTAAGGTGGAATTATTTACAAATTATGAACTGTGTTTTAACTGTAATTTTTTAAATTGCATGTTTGGCACACTACAAGATAATTTTCTAAATAATTGTTTCAGATTGGATACATAAAGAGAGAACGAGAAAAACAAAGCCCTTAGACACTTTAGACGAATCGAGCTCCGAAAGACTGAGAAGAAAACCCTAGCACTCCAA
>JAQFYP010003207.1:0-11269 GCA_034694865.1 Bilobella braunerae | reverse complement strand
AGAAAGCGAATCCGGAAGTTGACTTCCGGTCTACTCGGTCACCAGCAAAGTCCGAGTCGGTGTAGCCACGAAGAGTGTCGTTCCCGGATTCCTCAAACACCAGGCCAACGTCGGGCGTACCTTGCAGGTAGCGCAGAATTTCCTTCGCCATTTTCCAGTGTGATTTGTCAAAGCAGGAGACGAACTGGGATAGCCGAGAGACTGTGAAGGCTATGTCGGGGCGAGTGATGCGGGCAGCGAAAAGCAACGACCCGATGAGCCCCCTGTAAGGGTACTTCGGATCAGGGGTAGCGGCTGGGGTCAATTGCAAAATGGCCGGCGGAGCAGGAACAGGGGCAGGCTTGCAGTTCATCATGCCAAAGCGAGCGAGGATTGACTGGATGTAAGCCTTCCGCGACAGGGACATGACCTTTCCATTGTACTCGATCTCGATTCCCACGTAGACGGAAGGGTCGGATGACTTGATCGCGAATTCTTCATCAAGGGCCTGGAGTACGAAGTGAACAACTTCGTCTGTCATCGCGATGACCAATCCATCGTCCACATACAGGATGAGGTAGACCGTTTCATCCTCCAAAGTGCCAGTGTAGACGGAAGGGTCACTGTGGGTAGGGAACAGACTAATCGTCTTAAGAAACCTAGAAAAGGTCTTACTCCAGCATCGTGGAGATTGCTTGAGACCGTAGAGACTCTTGAGGAGTTGACACACTTGACCCTTTGGATTCTGTTCGAACCCCTCTGGCTGCTTCATGAAGAGGGTTTCCTCCAGAATTCCATTGAGAAAGGCGGTCTTCACATCGAATTGTCGTAGCTTGAGCCCTTTCTTGACCACAATCGCTAGCAAGAGCCGCAGCGATTCGTACCTGCAGACGGAAGCAAAAGTTTCTTCGAAATCCAAGCCAGGCCACTGCTTGAATCCTTTGACCACCAATCTAGCCTTGAACCTCTCCGGTGTTTCACGCGTTTCTGGTTTGACCTTGAAAACCCATCGGCAATCTAGGGTGCGTTGACCTTGGGGTAGCGGCACCAGCTTCCAGGTACCGTTGTCAGCATGGCTCCGCATTTCCTCTTCCATGACAACCAGCCAATGGGCGGAGTCCTGAGAGTGAACTGCCTCTTGATAGGAGACTGGATCTGTCCGAGGGCGGGAAAGAAACGTTTGGTGGTGGTTGGAGGAGGAAGCACCCATAAACTTGGCAGGCTTTACCAGTTTACTTCGATCGCGTAGGACTCGCCCTGTGGGAGGGATGACCACCGTGGTATTTGTATCCACGGGTACTTCTGCCGTGAAATCACCATGAGGTGTTTGCAAATGGAGGCGTGTAGACCCCCCTGTAGAGGGATTGGCCACAGGGGGCTTCGACTTTCCGGGAATGGGGGTTGGGGGCCGGACTCTGGGTTCGGAAGGATTCGGCTTCACTTCGGGTGGAGGGGAAAGCCCAGCGTTGGGAAGCTCCTCCCCTGCAAACGAGGGAGGCTCCGCCTCCTCGTACTCGGAAGACAAATTCTCATTTTCAACGAACGTGACGTTCCACCGAGACGGATCCATTGGCAAAGATGCGGTAGTGGGAGGAGTGAGTGTCGTAGCCCACGAGTGTGCCTTTCCTCGCCTTCGGCTCCCACACTTTCCTTTTCTCATTCGGGACTTGAGCGTACGCAATGCTCCCAAATTTGCGTAAGTGTTTCAGCGACGGCTTCTCGCCAAAAACTTGCTCATGCGCAGTGACCGTTGGGCTCTGCGTATCGAGGAGGCGGTTGTGGACGTAGACGGTGGCAGCGACGGCTTCTGCCCACAAAGAGTCCGGGAGCTTGCGATGCTGGAGCATTGACCTCGAGGAGTCCTTCATCGTTCGGATCTCCCTTTCAATTTTTCCATTTGACTCGGGACAGTAGGCGACACTGTTGAGGGCCAAAATCCCTTTCTGGGAAAAGTAGTCCAACAACGTGTGACAGGTGAATTCGGTTCCCAGATCCGACATGAATGCTTTCACCTTCCTTTTTGTTTGATTCTCCAGGAGATTGATGAATTCCCTTACAAATTCCGCCGTCTCGGACTTCTGTGCCAGAAAGTACACGGAACGGTAGCCGCTGAAATCGTCCTTCAGAAGAAGAAAATAGCGAGCGCCACCTAGGGTGGTGGTGGGCATGGGGCCTGCGAGGTCCCCGTGAATCAAATCTCCAACTTCGGAACTGCGCTTGGGCTTTGCCGGAAATGGCATTCGCGTCTGCTTCCCCAAGTGACATTCCTCACATTAGAAATCACCCTTCAATTCGTCCTGGGATATTCCCGTGACAGCCTCCTTCCTCACGCTGTCACGCAGATATTTCATGTTGACATGACCGGCCCGGTCATGCCAAAGCTTCGCTGTAGTAGCGTGGAATGCTTGAAAAGGGCGTTCGGCTGTTTCCGGACGTGGTCGGAAATTCATCAGATACAGCCCTTCTTGCCGAGTGGCGGTGGGGCCCTCCGTGTCACCGTCTTCGTAGAAGGTGGCCTGCTCCCCATCCCTGACTATAACGTAGCCTTTTCTCGCCATCACGACTTCTGAAAAAATATTGGCAGCGCCTGCAATAAAGAGAACGTTGTCAATTGTGCTGGTGACCCACTTTCCTTGGAGCAGGGCTTCCAGCTCCACAGTGCCCACTCCAGCAGTCTTCACACAATATCCGTCAGTGAATTCAATTTCCACTGGTTTCTTTGAAGTGTCAAGATTTTTGAACCATCCAGTATTCCCACAGATATGGTAGGAAGAGCCGGAGTCACTGACTTAGAGGTCCGAATCACTGACCTTGTCTCTGGTCATAAATGCCCCGGAGGGCTTCTACCCTTTGGAATTAGACTGATGGCTTTCGGCCGCTGATGACGAATCATTCGCCTCCGCTTTCTTGGGGCCTTGGCACTCCCGGGCCCAGTGACCGCGCTTCCCGCAGTTTTTGCAATTGGTACGCTTCTTTACGTCGGCAATTGACTCCTGTGGCTTTTTGCCCTGAGGCTTCCTTTCGCCAGAATGAAAAGCCACGACTTTCTCTTTGACGACTTTCTCCTTCATCTCCAATTCTTCTTTTCGGAGTCTTGCCAGGAGCGCCTCCATGGTCTGGTCAGCGTCCGAAACGCTGTCCCAAGCCTTCTTGAAGGCTAAGTGTCGACTGTCGGGCAACGACGAAACAATTTTTGTGATGATGGCGGGCTTGTCCATTGGCACGCCCATCTCTGCTAGGCTTCTAGCTAAATCTTCAATTTCTCGGTAGGCAGAGACTGGGCTCTGACCATCCTGAACCTTGAAGTTGAAGAATTTGGCGATAGTATGCTGCTTGTTAAGGGAGCTCGAATCAAAGTTCATCTGCGTCAATTTGTCGTACATCTCTTTGGCCGACTTGACCTCATAGACATTAGTCGCTTGACACTCCTCGAGGGTGGGACCAATGATGGCCCGCGCCTTAACATCTTTCTTCAGCCAAGCGGCTTTTACATCCGCTGAGGCTGTCGCTAGTGGAGTCGGCTCGTCGCCGGAAACCACGCCCCAAAGCTCGGCGGTTTCGAGGATCGGGCGTATTTGGAAACGCCATTGCTTAAAGTTTGATTCTCCCAATTTTGTAATATGAGAGAAATCAATCTTCTGGGTGACCGTGCTGGTGGACATCTTGATATTGATAAGGAAAAACAATATTGGGAAAAGCTTTTTACTTACAATTTCTCCAAAATCGGTTTACCCTTCTGAATCAAGAACAAAAAAAACTGCTTTCTGTGTACTGGAGTTTTCCGTTTTCCAGGCTTACAGAGTGTGCAAACTTAAAAGAGTTCCTTTTAAGATTCACTTTTGAGTTCTGTTCTGTGAATCCACTTGGGAAGTCACTACTGTTCTAAGAAACTTACTTTCAAGTTTCACTAGTGTCTTTGACGAAAAACAGAATTTTCGAACTTTTTTACTGTTGTAAAAAGAAAACTTCTCTTGCAGAGCTAAGTCGTGCTGATAACGTGTTGATTTTTAACTTGATAGTTTATTAGTTTCTTAAAGAAGTGAAGTAACGCAACTGAGATCTCTTCGCAGAGATCATTAATCCTAAAGATTTCAGGGGGCGGATTCTCTAATACAGGAATTCAAGGGATTGAATGGGACATGGGAACGGTGCTTGGTAAGCACAAAGCAAGAGGATACGAAAGCCATAAAAGTTTTTCTTTTGTTCTAAACAAGATTGCTATGATGAGTCTTATTCTAACACTCATGCTTCCTTGAAACCGCCCTCACGCTCGGAGCCTAATTTTGATTAGCTCATTTGCGCTAGGCCCCCTTGGTCCATACAAACACATGGGATGTGGACAGGGGCGACTTAATTTTCATCGACGCTGTTATCATATACCCTAGTGAGGAGCCCGACTCTTTTCGTTCAGGCAGGAGTGCACAGGCAACTCATACTCACGCAAGGTTGAGATGGGGGATTCTGCTCTTGCACTCCTGCCTCAAGTTTTTTGCTCTTTTTGCTTAAGTTTCACGTAATATCCGCCGAAGGCCTCAGGCCTTCGGCCTTCACCGGCGGCGTTTTACGAAGGCCTTTTACGCCAGCCGTAAGGCGGCGCGACACTAGTTTTACACTACTCTCCAGCGGCTTTGGTCCATCGAATAGTTTTGATAGCAAATTCAGGTCCATCGTAGGTTACATTTATTATTTTCAGAATGACGAAAGTCAGTCTTGAGACGAATTATTAGTTGAGTTTTGTTATGAGGTTAGCTGTTTGACCATGACTAGTAAATAGAAGTAGTTGTCCAGAGATTCGTGGTAAATCGGTAGAGAGAGATTCAGTCCAGCAGAAATCGTCGTCTATTTTGAGCCACAAGTATATTTTGACCTTTGACAATATCGTAGCTTTACGTCGTTCCCTTTATTTGCCCCTACACCCCTAATCAGGAGTTCGCAGTTACCAAAGAAATACTTGTTATATTGATGTGACTAGAAATAATTTAAGGAAAAAATAGTTCATTAACTCACTATTTTGAGCTATTAACATGCTAGTTTAATAATTCATGTTTTAAATTATTAGTAAAAATTTGGATGTTGAACCTGGCTATATAGCCACAATTCCAAAAAATTGGGCTACTGTTTACGAGAGTCGGATTTTATGACTTGATCTAAATATTAAAGTGAGTTGAAGTAGTCCAATTAAAGCAGCAAGCTCCACACTTTGAATTTTAAAACCAAGCAGGAAGGACATATTGAAAGTTTTTGTTCCCAATGTTAGGTATGCTGTAGAAATGAATTCTTCTTGATTTGGTAAAAAAAACATTGAAAAAATTTAGTGAATCATTTTTTGAAATTACCTGTCTACTAGATATGTATTCTGCTTACTGTGACCCACAAGCAAAATACAAGCAAATTATTCAGATATGGATAATTAGTTTCAAATGGACAAACGAACTTGTTTATTGCTAAAAGAAGGAAATAAAACAAAATGTGTTAAAATTTTTTTTAAATTTAATTCGTTAATTTAAAACCTAGCAGAACGTGTGACTCCAATGATGAAATAATTTAAAGCAACATTCAATTTCATTTCAATCAAATTATAAACAACTTCTAATTTTCAGGCATTTCTCTGGAGGCTAACTGAAAAAGTTATGGGATCATTTACGTGATCATCTGATTGTACAATCTAATCACGAGCATACACAAGGTATCAAAAACACCAAAAGTAATTCCAAAAAATATGTTACAGCAGACCTGGGTATTGAACTCACGTTCTCAGGTAGCCTATTTCAGAGGGATACTCTCTACTGCTCGCCTACTAATGACCCTTTTAATTTCATAATGACGAAGCTAATTCTATACATGCCCATCCCACTCGTCACATATAAATATATTTTGTATACTCCTCAACTTGAAACTTAATATTATTGCATAATATATGATCTAAAAATGTAATAGCACTTTTCTATTCATAACAGAGAACAGCAATTTTCTAATCAAATAAAATGGGTAAAAGCTTGGCAACAGCAAACACAAAGATTCTAGACTTTTACCAAAAACTATTTGGCTACACATGGACCTTTCCGTTGGAGTGGGATTCTGCAACGCATCGTTTCAGAAGTCATACATCTATTCGTGAAATCCCAGTGTGGTACTTCATGACAACTGTCATGATGGGCATCGGCATGGGCAGCGCAATTTTTGTTCTCCTGCATGAGATGGTATTGGGGCCAAATGAACTATCTCCGCCACTGGAGGCAACCATGGTCATAACCCTGATGACGTGCATTGGTTTTTGTGCAATTTTCTCCAGCTATATAATTGTGAAATACGGGGATGAAGCGATCAAGATAAATGAAAACCTGGACGCTTTCAACTCTCAAAGTAAGTTCAACCAAAAATGTGCTTGTACTTATATCAACAACAAATTTTGTAGTTGGGATTCGATTTAATATTGCACACCGGTTCATGCAATCCACTTAAAGAGTTTGCACGTTTATTATATTTACTACAAATTATGAATATAGGGTTTAATACCATACTTTTGACATGGCGGTAAAAACTAACGTTATACGTATCCAAAACAATGGACATAAATGTGTATATAAATTAATTAAGATAACGTGTGAAACTAAGGTAACGTTAGAACGTACTACCAATAACCACGTGACTGAATGTTTATGTATTGTTGTGTTATTATGTTTATATGAGCTGTTGTACCGCGGTTGCAACCTGACCATGTTGACAAAATAATGATTACACATGTATATTGAAAAGAGTAAAAATGTTTCACTTTAGATGGGACCGAAGGTGGTTATTTTGACGGGGAATTAACACAAATATGTTTTCGTGTCATCTTACTGTACATGACTGTTAAGCCATATATTATGACCTTTTATGGTGTATACATGTCAGTGGATCCCGTTCACAACGCCATTCGTATAATGTTTCCGACGGACGATGGCTATATAAATTTTTTCCTCCTTGGACTTCGACTGATCGTTGCATTCTGTTGCATAGTTTCTGCGGGTCGAATACTTTTGTTGCATAGTCTCGTCTCATGTGCATTCATTCGGAGCCTTTGTGCCTACATCGGAAATATAGAAAATGACAAACTCTTTGCTGCAGACGACGTACGTCGCCGATTTATTCGATTTCAATGGCTACGACTGCTGTTCCAGATTGGAAACAATTTTCACAGCAACAGTATACTGCTGATTCTTGTGTTGGACTTTGTCATGATAGTTGTTTGCGATGTATTTTGCGTCCGATTTTGGGAAATAATGCCATTACCAATGCTGGTTGTCATGCAAGGGATGTCATTTATAGGCAAATTCTCCACGGCAAAATTTCTCAATTATATACCAGCATTGGTCAACAACTTGTCGGAGTCGGCTTTGCGTAAAATGAAAGCTTCTGTTGATCAATGCAGAAACGAATCAGACAGAAACATGTTCGAAGCTGAGCTACAGTACATGAAACCACTGTCATTCAGTGGGTCGTTTGGTACGACAAAACTGCTTACACTTACCAAGTCAACCTTGTGTGAATTCAACTACAATATTATGGACTACACAATCAACGGAATCATTTCAACTCCAACAAACGCATAAGACCTGCGGAAGAAAATAGCCTTTTGGGAATAACCAAGTTTCTTCTGGAGTATATACGTAAATATACGCAAATAATCGCACTTTGTTTTGTTGTCCGCTTTTGCTGTACGTATCAAAGTGTAGAGGAAAAGGGAAACAAGGGGTAGACGCACTGGAGATTTGATCCCAGGCAAAGCATACGGTAAGGTTGTTTATGTTCCAAGGAGACAAAGCGCCTCTTAAGCCAAAATGCCAAACCAAGACGGTTTTGCTTTGCTATCCAATACTAATTAAAAGTAAAGTCCCTGTGCTTGAATTATGTATTTAATATTATTCAACAAAGTTTATTTATTTTCTTTGTCAATTTATTATATTTATTCAGTAAGCACTAAAGTTACTTGTTGTGAAGTATGATGTCGTTTGCAACAACATTTTTGCACAACAACCCAATGTTTCTTGATTCAATTTCAATGAATTTGTAAAACAAGTTTATAGATTCTTTTTCTGCTTTTCCATGCTTGCTGGAATTTTGACAGTTTTATAATTCTTGAAGAGCGTCAAATGACAACTTATGACACTAACAAAAAACACATTTGGTAGGTTTACTCATTTAGAATTAGGTTTCAACAGTTTCGCAAATTTTTGGTTTTCAAATTTTACGTAAGTTTTTGTAAGTTTTACTATTTCATAAAAAATTCACTTTCAGTTTTATAAATTTGTGACGTGAAGTGCATATATAAATTCACATTTTCAAAACTTTGATAAAATAAAATCATAAAAATAAAAAAAATATAGGAAAATCTTCCTGTGTATCATTTGTTACGATAGGAAAAATTAACACGTTTATTGCTAAAAGTAAAAGAAAAGCAACAAATTAAAATTCTTGAAGCTTTGCTGTTGCTTTCTAAATGTGAAATCAAAAATCTATGAAACTACAGCTATCTATTAAACTAACCTCCAAGTCGTTTGTCGCGAGTTGGTTATAAGTCAAAATTGCACTTTCAGTCCATTGTTTTCCTTACTTTTAACGCCATGGCTGACAATCAACTTGATTCTGATGAAAAACTACGGCCTGATGTCCAAGTTGAGAAAAAAAAGGAACAGACTTTTGTTTTCGGTGTTGGGGAACACGGAAGGGGTTGAGTTAAAGGGGAAGGGTCAGAACCCCAAGACCCATATTTGAAATTGAAGACCTGAGTCTTGACCCTTGAAATCTATCGGGTGTCTGTGTATGCCTAGTTCACGAAAATACGGGCATACACAAGGTCAGATGCAAGGTAATGCCTTAAGGAAAAAGACAACAGTGAAGACTTTTTTGTAGCTGATCGGGGGATTTGATTTGATAATTCTTTACATAGATTATTTAATTTTCTAAAATTTTAAGAAACTTGGTTAGGTTTAGTTTCAGGTAGAAGTTACCGTAACTCGTAGTATCGTAATAATAAATTGATTTTTACAATTACCGCATTCATAAAGCAGAATTACCGTCATTAAAAACCAATATCAAAACATTGTGTCCACCACTTTTTTTTGTTTTGATAAATTTACTTGATGTGCTATAATTTGGACTTACTTCAAAGCACACGGTAATGACGTTAAAGAATGAGTCAATGCAGAATATCAGAATATCATGATTTACCGATCATGTATACAACAAATGAAAGTAAAACTAGAATCATAAATACGAGCGACCAGCATGGCAAGTCATATGGTGTAATGTATTGGAGCATAGTAGAGACACGCCATGACATGTTGCTAATCTATGGTACTTTGTATCCGTCATAACAATAGGGGCGGTACAATATACGTTCCACCAGTATAGAATGTTGCGGAAATGTAAGTATAATTAGCTCTTCTAAATAGGCGTAGCGGTAGTGTAGGTAAATCAGTTTTGATGCCTTTAGTTTTTAGACAAAGTCGCATGTTTGAAATCATGTGAATATTGAGTATGAACGCATACAGCTGTGGATCAAAATGTGAAAACTTATATGAGAAGTACTTGCGGTGCAATTCTCTGATATCAAATGGTGTGCCAACAACGCTGTTAAAGGTAGTTGAATACAAGTCGAATGTCTGCTTTGTGTATGAATCGCAGGTTGATGCAACGTGCTTAGAACGTCCTTCAAAAATTTTAAAACCATACTTAACCATACAATTTCTAGCTATAGTTTATTCTGTTACATTGCATACATAACCGCCAAATAAATGCGCTCTCATGCTCTTATCTCTGGCAGTATAATATTGAACGGCTATGATATTAATAAACTCAATCTTGAATTTGGAAAATTGTGGCGTACATGGCAAATCTTCCACATTGTAAAGGTACACCGTTATAGGACAATAATAGAGTTAGGTATCTTTGCCAATAAAAACAATATATTGAAGATGGTAGTGGATGCTGTCTGGGAATCGGCACGCTGTATCCCGTAAGTTTGTATCCTGGTAAAGCAGAAAAACACTGGCTTCACAGAATAGGTGTCTTAAGACATTGATATCCCGCGGTGTGTGAGTCAATTCCAACAATTGCTGTGTCAAAATAGAGTCTTATAATGCAGTCGTCCAACCCTCGTAGATATCTTTGCAAATCAGCAACGTAATTTTCACTTGTTGTCATTTGAGGAATGGAAATTAGTGCAAAAATGTAAAATCGAGCACAGACAGCCATCGTTTTACTCTTAAGAAAAAAAACTTCGTCTTTTAAGTCAGTCAGCGTATTATACGAGCGATTAATTTCTGGTCGCCATCGTTTACTTCGATGAAGGGTTACGAATGTGTCAAGTAAAGCTGACGTTCTGCTTCTGTTTAAAAAAAATACACAATGAGGTGGCAAATACATGCATTTTTTGAATAGTTAAGCTTTCGTGACTAAAACTTAGTCAATTCAGTAAAAATTCCATGCAAGCATTGCGCAGAACTTTTAAATAATAACATAAGTAATCACTAAGCTGCACCGCTTGCTAGCAGCTTCCCGCTGTAACGATAGTTCCGCTATCGCTATAAATGGCCAACCCCAGACCGGAACTGTCCAAACAATTGTGACAATAATTATCAGAAAATATTTTCTAAAAGTCATCGAAATTTATTTTTTGGTTGAACTTTGACCCTAATTTACTGCAGTTATCAAACTTCCTCAGATGGAAAATTGAGCACCTGTAGCACACTTTTTTTTACCTAACGAAGGAAACAGCTAACGCAACGAAAACAAATATCCAGAATTTGCAAAAGGAAAAAAAATCTTTAATTTTTTCTGTTTCTTTACATGATACGTGCCATTTCCTACCCTGAAAATTCATCGATCAAAAATAATTCTATTTAGAATAAAAGCGCGCTGCGGCGCACTGAAACTACTCTGTTGAAAAAAATTAAGTTATAAAATTGGTACCGGGCCTCTAATAAGAGGTTTACAGTAGAAATGGTCAAATAGGTATTGGGCCCCTAGTAAACAGTTTTACAAAAAACAAAGTAAAAATAAAAATTAGTAAAAATGATATGTCATTAAATAGGTAGCGAGCCTCTATTATGAGATTTACAGTAAAAATAGTATGTCATCAAATAGGTGCCGGGCCTCTAATATAAGATTTACGGTAAAAATGATATGTCATTAAATAGGTGCCGAGCCATTAATATGAGACTTACAGTAAGAATGGTATGTCATTAAATAGGTGTCGGGCCTCTAATATAAGATTTACGGTAAAAATGGTATGTCATTAAATAGGTGC
>JAQFYP010003206.1:0-11270 GCA_034694865.1 Bilobella braunerae | reverse complement strand
ATGAAGGAAACCTCGTACTTTTGGATGAAGGAAACCGTGCACCCAGACTCTTTGACCGTCAATCCAGGGACGGTTCAGCGCATCTTTCAAGTCATCGCAACTTGTGGCAAAATAGAGTCAAGGTCCTCTCAATTTCTGGCCGATGAACGAATTGGTGACATTCCGAACCCCATACCAAAGCATGGGTTTGTTTGTAAAGAACCTAGGAAAATCAAGAATCATACAATGATTCGGACCACCATTGCGGATCCATATGCCTATTACTATAGCGCAAAGGACGAGTTCTGAATGTTTCACACATTATGCTCAAAAACATCATTTTATTGATTTGTTTAATTCGTCTTCAGTTTAAGTTATTTTAAGATTTTCAGGTTTGGAAACTTGTAGGTTGATCTTAATCTTGATTTTGATCTTGAAAATCTAAGATTTGATTTAGCGACTAAATAAATTGGCACACTGTTGAATAAAAATGAATATGGTATGAATTTGAGGCTAACACTAGACGATGGCACATTGTTTTGATTTCAATGTTGTTGGATGCAATGTATTGTATTTCATGAATTTGTTGCGGAGTTCACCGGTCAATTTTAAATTTGTAAAAGTAACCAAATCCAGGTAAAGTAACTAATTTTAACATTAAGTCATATGACAGTGATTTTAAGTTTGAGTAAAATTTTTTCTCACAAATAGCTCTCACTTATTGTCAATTCTAAAATATGTTCTACAGTCAGCTTTACTCATTCAGTTTACAAATATATTTAAGCTTTAAGTGTAAAAAAAATGTGTTAAATTATACGGTAACGCAAGAAAACACAATAAGGATAGTAAGTTTGAATTCCTAAATAATTTAAAGTTGCTTCAAAGTGTAAAATGTTTTAAATTCTAAAACGGGCACATTTGGCTTAATCCTAACTTTATGGTAAGTAAACCAATCATTCATTTTCCTTTCAAAATAAAAACTATTATTCTGTCTGCTAATTGGTGCATAGCATTTAAGTTTATTTGCAGAATGGTCCCATTTGCTAAATTTATTAACGATAATTAAGTGATGCATTTTGCCTCAAATGGGTTATGATAAACAGACAGAGCGATGCCCCTAATGGTTAAATATGGTAAATGTTTTTTTTTGCAAAAAGCCTTTTTTCTCAAATAGGCAAAACGGCAAATTCTGAGAGTAGAGTTATAGAAAAATGGTTTGGCACTGGTGAGTCACTTAGTCGTTTATATTTAAACTTTCATACAACATTACGTATATTATTTATATATTTTTATTAGCAGCTTTATTTTATAGTAATAGGTTTGACTAGGAATTGAATCTACAAAAAAACTGATATTTAGTGTAGCAAAAATCCACACCTAAACTCACCAACCACCTTCTATATACAGCTTTGTTGAAAATTGTGTGCGTAACATGTATTAAACTACTAAATATAGCTTACATAAAGATATGTACCGTAACGGTTAATCAAAATTCAAAACTTTGAGATGATACAAATTTAACATATAGTTATAGCTTTATATATTTTTCATATAGTTCACATAAAGATATGTACATTATCGATTACAAAAATGCAAAACTTAGAGATGGTACAAATCTAACTAACACACCTTAACCTTGACAGGCTATTGTTGGGTATACTTGGAGGTGCATGTGCACTGCCCAGCTCTTCTACCGAGAACAGCTGTTGCAACACCACGTGTTGTGACAGCATGACTGGCCCCCTTGTCCTGAGAAACACAATTTTTGATGACTTCGGTGACTGGGGTCCTTGGGACTTCTGTCCCAAGGGCACCTACTTCACGGCCTACCAGCAACTGTATGACGAGCCCTTTGATGAAGGCGAAAAATGCGATGGTGATTGCAAGAAATTTATAAACGACAACACTGAGCTCAACGGAGTACAGTTCTTCTGTGCGAAATTTGGTGAAAATCGATTTGTACATCACAAGCCAACGAGCTACTACGGCCTTTATGGAGAGTACCGAGCTCCAAAATACTGCGACTTGGGAGTTATTACTGGTTTCGAACTGCGTATCAACGTATTTCAAAATATGTCTGTATCTGGAAAACCCATTGACAACGTTGGAGCAGTAGGATTAAACGTCTATTGCGTGGGAGTATTCGGAAAATTCTGGTTATTGAATGAGGCATTGGATATCCAAGAACTAAGGTACCAAAGTGCAGTTAAGATCTTGCAAAAAGCTATTACATTAAAACTGATTCATAGAAAAATGCCTGAATTGAATGATGGAGGGTACACTTTGCAATAGATGCGAAAGTGCAACCCTACATTCTACTTCTAGGCAACCTTGCTTAACCCAGAAGTAGTAGAAAATTTAAAAGAAGTTGGTTGCAATGCAAACCTTACTATTTGAATCAAATGGTTAGGATTCGAAGTTCAGAAAATACATATTACATAATAGTATTACTTCACGCACTCTTATCAAGTTGACGTCATTTTTTGAAATTAAGAAAATGTACACAAAGTCCAAATTTTTGGCACTGCATAAAGTACGGTAATTAGCGCACTCAAAATAATTTTTCGCCAAAAACTTAATTGTTTACAAGTTAATTCAAATACGGCTACCCAGGGTGCACCTTTTTCAATACATTATGATAGGACTGTAATATGAAATCAACTCAAACAAATTTAAAAAATTTAAAAAATTTAAGGATTGCAGTAATACGTAGTCCATTTAAAATATTATTTTGCAAGATGTGGCAATTGTACACCTAAGCTTTATGTTTTCTTAGCATTAGAACAACTCTCTCCGGCATTCCTGACTTCAATTTTTTATTTCTGTAGTACAGAAGATAGGCATACTGGTGCGAGGATTTACACTCCAAAGCAGTTTTGCAGACCTGGGCAAGCTATCACTGCCATCCGTACTCAAGTAGATCGTCGAAAGAAAGGTAAAAGTCAATCGTGAGGTCCCCGACATATGACTTTATGTTAAACTTAGTTACTTCTTCCGATTATCGACACTTCATTTTTGAACAGACAGACATTGTAATATTACAATTCTGCTTACTCATCAGAGTAAAAAGTTGACCTCACTAAAAACTATAATTCCTAAGTCAAGTTTAGGAATTTAGCTTTCCGAGTTTCAAAAACCAAACCTTTTTTTTAATTTTGAAACTAAATAAAATTGTCTCAAATTCCGAGTTTGCCACTTTATCATTTGTATTTTTGCGTCAGAGTCGCTTGCTTGTAATGCTGTAATTTATTTTTCAAATTGAGCATTTGGATTAGATAAACGTTGGTATTCTACAATTGAACTGTTAGGTTAATACCTAGCTAGGTTATGTTGTAAGTTGTTGACGTGTATGAATTTTGCAGGAAACAGGGCCAAATATGACAAAGACGACATTAACCAATACTACTACGACGTGAGGGGGCTCGTCAACTTGGAAATGATGTGTGAGGACATTCCTCTGGAGGTGGAGCACTGCACGCCAAAAATCACGAATCGCCTCCTCAGCGAATGCAACAATGTTGAAGGAACCTCAATGTTTACTTGTGCATATGAATCAACAATCGGAACTCAAGTAGTTGTTGCAAAAACACCAGCTGAGAGTAACAAGGACATCATTTTGGAGGCACTTGACATTTCTCTGATGAACGGAGCCGAGGCTCACTACCACAAAATGTCCCACGCTTTGTACAAGGCTGCTGGCCACAACCGAACCAACCTCTTTAAAACGTCCTACTTTTGGTCCTCGGAGGCCGTTGACACGGAGTACTTGGACGTCAAGCCGCATTCTGTTTCCCGGATATTTCAGGTTGTAGGGTCTTGTGGTGGGGTCGAATCCAGAAGTGCCAACTTTATTACAAACAGGAGATTGGGAGCGATTCCGAACCCTTTGCCGAATGAAGGATTTGTCTGCAAGACGCCTGAAGAGGTCAAGAATCACACAAGTCCCTATGAAGATGTCAATGCTGTTATTTTTCACACAAAAGACGAATTCTAGAAAACATTTTTTACGAATCATTTTAAATGAGTGTCGTTAAGAAAATTTTGGATTAAGTTGGTGACATCCTATGCCTACATCTCAAAAATCAAAATTCACAATCTTATTGGCGTGTGATAAGTTATAATAAAGCAACCAAACAGAAAAGAAAATATTTGAGATAATGCAAATTATTTTCAAGTTATAGTTTCATTATGGTGAATTATACCTAGTGAAAGCTACTTTATGTCTATGTCTGATCCATCAGTCCGACGTCGATTATTTTTAGAAATTTGAAAAGTTTTTTGTATTTCCAAAGTTCCTTTTGACCTTTTGATTTGAACACCGTACTTGAAGAGACTATATATACATAAACGAACTTATTTATTTATTCAAAATATATGTCATTTAATATTTATATTCAAATATTAGAAAGATAAAAAATTCTTTTTGATGAAATGACCGTTTGTAAGGGTCCTTTAGTTGGATTCTAACGCACTTTGCTGCCCTATAAAGTTAGTGCAGTATATTTAGTTTTAGCTTCATTTTGTCATTTTTTTGCTTTCAGATTATTCAATTTTGAGTTTGCAGTATCATACTTAAACAGAATTTGGAAATCTAAAATATACCAAACCAAATTTGGAATATTATCAAATGATGGAAATTTTTTTATAACATTCACGGGGCATTGACGCGATTGCCGAAGAACCCGTGTCATTGTCTCTTTAGAGGGCAATATTCGACAGGACGACAGCATCGGCAATGTCGATAATGATTGTCTGGTGGAATATCGAATGCAAATGCCAAGTGTTCAGATCCCTTGAGGTAGGGTATGTTGACCTGAAGCACATTAAGGTTATTAAGGTTAAGTGAAGGTTAATTGCTATTGCGCTTCCGTATGGCGTCGATTTTATTTGCAACAATACAATCAAGTTTCAGTGTTAATCAAGATGAAAACATTTTTGGTATTGATTGTTTTTGCAATTTCACAAATCAACGCAGAGAGCTCTTCTGACATCATTCTATTCAACACTCCGCGTTTGGTGTATACCACCCTTGATCCAAAATACAAAAATCCGCCTTGGGGAGAATGGGAAAATTGCTCCAACAACGAATTTGTACTCGCTGTTATTGTTAGAACAGAAACTGATGGTAAGAGCCTAAAATATATACCGTAAATGTTCTCATATAAGTCTTATAATCTATTTTGGGAGGGGCATCCACTACTTGTAGTAGAAACCCAGCTAGTGTTCTACTTCAAAAAATATACAGAGAAATAGATACAAAATGTTGGACTATTACTACATAACCTTTGTACTAGGAGGTCTAACAAGATCGGCTAGATTGGCACAGATGTCGTATGGACCACATAAAAGTGCTTTTATGTGAAATTTATGTGCTCATTTGAAATTAATTTGAATCAACTTAATTTAAGGGCTTAATTCAAGTTTTTGAAATTTTGAAAATAAATATAACTTTTACGGGAAATACTCACGCTGCTGCGATGGGCAGAATTTTTCAAGCTTATTCACATAGTTTCTTCCTTGCAAAATTCCATAAAATTACTGAAAATTTTCGGGATTTCAAAAACATTGCCAATTTCTAGTTCTCGTGTTAAAAATTATTCAATTATTATTAAAAAAGTATTCAAAATTAATCTACATTGTATAAATCGTAATAAAAGTACATAAATGGTGTAATGGATTGTTTGCTTTTTCAGCCGGTTACGATGACACCTCAATCAATGCTGTTTGCTTCTACTGCGCCCCTCTCAAAGGACAATTGGACAGACACAATGACTCCAGGAAAATTTGCAGTACAGTTGGTCGCTACGGCGACTTTCAAACAAAACCGTTCGAGTGCCAGTATCTCCTAATCGGGTTTCAAGCGGCAACCGGCATGTTTATGCACCCTGATCAAAACAAATACGGTATAGTAAGCATCAAATTTATATGCTCAGATCAAGAGGACCAAGAAGCAACTTCCAAGAAGTCATTTGCTTACGGCAAACGGCAAATGTGTCTACCTGGCCAAGGAGTTTGTGGCATTAGAACTCAAGTGGACAACTTCAAACAAAACAAACCGGACGGTAACTACAATTTTACAACTTTTGTTTTTTAAGTTTTGATGTGAAACCAATGCAGTGTTACGCAGCGGCGCTCCGTGGCTAGTAAAAAGTTAATATTAACTTAAGACTAGGCAAATTCACTTGCAATAATTTTGCAACCTGAAGATTGACACCTGATTAAAGATATTAGAAGTTTGTTTGTACGTTTCAGAGGCTGGGCTCATAAACATGGAAATCAAATGCTGTGACCTCCCGACTCCAGCACACATTGAAGGCTTCTGTCAACCGAAGGATTCTTGGCAAATTGTTAAGGAATGCAACAACCTTCGTGTGAACAGCTCAAACACATGCGAATACCAACAGTCGGTAGGCACCACCATGATGCGCACGACTAGCCAAACAGTCAGTGAACAGAAGTCTCAAGAGAAAATGCTGAGTACAACGTCCGGCTTCGAGAGCGAAAGTGCCGGGATATACAAGGTGGACTTCTCAGTAACCATCGAAGGCACCAAGGGTTCTGAAACGGGCTTCGATTGGACCACGGAATCGTCAGACACATTTTCCACGATGATCACCACCAACGTCAAGTTCGACGTCCCCGCGCTAACCAAGGCCACGCTATTTCAAGTGGTGGGTGAATGCACGCCCTACCAAATTAGGGCGTCGTTGATAGTCCGCGTAGATTCAAAAGTCGATGGTGAAGTAAAACCTCCCAAGGCACTACCTGGAGGATTCTTTTGCGATAGGCACAGCAGTGTAGGTTCAAGCAATGCTCCTGACCCAGTCGTTGGTTCCAACACACCTACCACTAAGCCAAAACCAGCGATTGTCATTACCAAGAAACCAAAACCAAAGCCATAATCCATGTGGTTCTGCTGATAAGAATTATTAAAAAATTTATAACCAGTTCTGAAAATAAATTCATTAATTGGTTTTATGCAATTACATGCCACGGGAATATATGCGGTCTTTAAACGGGAGTAGTCTAAAAGGACCCTTCAAGTTCCTATGATATCACTTTCAACTTTAAATGCCTTCCGGATAAGTAACTTTTGCACTTTTTTAATAGCTTAGACACAATTCGGTATTTTTTGATTGATTTACAATAAATTGGGATCCACTAAATTTGTGCAAAGCACATTTTGAAGCAGTGAATTGTTGTTGATTAAAGCTCAAAACACCAATTGGGAATATTGGGATCATAATTTCCAAAACATAAAAAAAGAAAAATCAGTTATTTGTATAACTTTTTACAAAGATAGAAAAGTTGAATATATGTTAAAAATTAAATAAATAAGCAATAACAGTGACTGTAATCCAACCCCGTTTGTTCGAGTTCTCAACTACGCGTCTTCACTCTTAGGTCTTCACTCACCACGGCTAACCCAGTTGCCAACTTCATTTTTATTGTGATAATTGTAGTGGTCAATGAGAAGGTTTAAATTTAAAACTTAATTCAGCTCAAAATCTTTTTTTTTTCGTTTAAAAAGTTCTAGAATGTTTAGAAATCTACGTGTTCAGCAAAGTTTCGAAAATAATTTTGTCACGACATTTTTAATACGGTACCCTTGAATTTTTTACAAGATGATATAAACGTTGCTGTACAATATAAAATCGTAAAAACAGCAACAAAAAACGCACTCAAAAATTGAAGAAAACGAGTTCAAATGCATGAGATGTTAATTACCACAATCCTTTCGGTTTGCGTGCCTAAATTTTATGATTATAATGAAGGGTATGTCGACCCGTCATTTATTCGGTATAGCAGCTGTTGCTCATAAATTATTGTATTAAAAACACAAGTTAATGCATTTACCACAGACGCTATATAATTTTAGCTGCTACATTGAAGACATATATAGTCGAGGACGAAGGTGTTCATAGTGCTGATTTGTTGTCCAATATGAATTCGAGGTGTTTGTTTGTCGTAACTTGTTTTATAATCTCCAGCATTCCCAAAGGCGGAAGTGAAGTGATTTTGTTTAATTCTCCACGTCTAAAGTACACTGATTTCAGGTACATTACTCCGCCTTGGGGCCCATGGATGTATTGTCGACAAGGTTTCTTTGCAAAAGGGGTCGCCATTAAAGTGGAAACTGATGGTACAAATATGTTAATACAAACACGTCAAAATCAGAACCATTATTAAACTTAATTTTTACATTACTTCAGCCGAGAAGATTAATTTTTGAAATGATTTAAAGAATTACTTTTTATTAATTATAAATTAAATATAAGTTATGAATTTATACTATAAAACCGTTCGTCCGTCCGTCTGTTTTAACATCGGTGCTTGCAAAAACAGGCGCCATATTTTCTTCAAAAATTACGTTGGTACCAGCGTTGGTTCAGAATCAAACTCCGGGCAAAAATCGCTTTAGGTTTTTTTAGTTTCAAAGGTAAAAATGCTTAAAGTTTAAGGTATTTTATCAAGTCCCGCAAAGAACGCTGGAGCTACATGCGCCATATTTGGTATATAAGGGATTCTGTAAATGCTGGAATTTAGGGCCAAACATCGGGTAAAAATCACTTTCGGGTTTTCAAGGGTCAAAAGTCAAAGTACCTTGAATTTAAAGTTTTGGATTTTTCCATCCCGGAAAGGAAGCTAGAGCTGCAAGCGCAATATATTGCATTTACAGGAGGTTGGTATCTGTGGTGGTCAAACTCCGGGCAGTAGGTACTTCCACTTTTTTCAGGGTCAAACATTAAATGTGGCTAGGTTTAATTAGTGATAATTTCTAGCACTTACTATTAGAGCTACAAGTGCCGTATTTTCTAGTAAGAAGTTGATAGCTAGAGTGAATGGTGTCAAGCTCTAATTAAAAACTAAGTATCGATCACATTAAGTAAATTTTTTCTAACAGTTATTGCCATAATGGCTCGGGTAGTTCCAGATTCTTGGGTTTTTTAATTAAAGTGACGGCGGTAATATTGTTACTGCGGGAAGCTACTAGCAAACGAGTGCCGCGAAGCGGCGCGGTGCAGCTAGTCCTGTATAATAAATTGAAACCCCATAAGTGATATTTTCCAACGCTTGGTATTAGAGATGTTTAAAGTTTACACAAGTTTCGTTTACACTACCTTACCAACAGTATTTTCATTTCACATTTAGATAGTTATGGCCTCAACTTTTAAACAATTTAAGTAAGTTTAAATTTTGTTTTATTTATCATTAACAGTTTGGCGTATTAGGATAATTTAAACAACGGTATTTTCTAGTAATACTCTTTTCTTGAAGTTTTCTTCATTTGGGCTATATCAAATAAACTGATTGATTGCTTGATTTTAGCCGGGAGTGACGATACTGCAATTAACTCCATTTGCTTATATTGTGGAAGTCCTGGTGGCAAGATTGATTTTTTCAACAGGATTTGTAGTTCCGAAGGACAGTACGGTAAAGAGACGGTGTCGTTTTGTAAATTTCTGCTAGTTGGATTTCAAGTGGCTCAAGACTACACGTTTAAAGAGGACAAATCCAGGTATGGCATTACGAGCATCAAGTTCACTTGCTCCGATCAAGGTGCCCAAGAAGTAACGTCCAACAAAGATTTTCCCTACGGAGAGAGTCAACGATGCTTATCTGGGCAAGCAATTTGTGGAATTCGAACGCAAGTGGACAACTTGGGAAAAAACAAAGGAGACGGTAACTCACACTTATAGGGTTTGCAGGTATCTTAGGACTTCAAAGAGAGATACTTAAATCGCGTAATTTTGCTATTTTTCAACAATTGTTAGTAGCTTTGAAACGTTAAATGTACGTTGATCCAAGTTTTTTTTGGTTTACTTATTGCCAAACATAAAAGTCGTAGGTCAGGTGGATACTTTTTAGGCAATCCGTTTCTCCCTTGTTTTTTTTTGTAAAAAAATTATAAAATTTTATTTTTAAAAATTTGTAGTGTTGAAGTTTGATGTAATTTCATTAAAAACCACAAGATACTCTTTGAAGCAAATCTGTGTTGAATCTCATAATGATTCTAAAATCTTCAGAATTTCAAAGAAAAAGTATGTAAATGTTCAATAGTAAATACTTGCTGTTAAATTTATCAGGAAAACATCTTGTATGGCTACTTAAGTACCATAAGTAATTTTAATGCTGATTGGATGGTATAATATCACAACCGTTCGTAAGTGTTCCTATTTTGGAAACTGACATTTGCGTTTAGGTTAGGTTTAGGTTAAACCTAAACCTAACCATTGCGCAAAATTTTTTTCCAGTTTAAACCTAAGTATTTGTGTTGACTTGGGGGTGTGTGAATTGAGTACTTGTTAATACTAAACGACAATAATAGTTTACAACAGTTTTAAAATGCTTTACAAATGATTTTTGTATTCAATTCTGCATTACTTGCGTGTAACAGAGGCCGGACTCCTGAACGTAGAAATGAAGTGCTGTGACTTACCGTCTCCTACGCATCTTGATGGCTTCTGTGAAGCAAAAGACTCCTGGTTATTTGTCAACGTTTGTGACAACCTTCGTGACGAAGATCCCACAAGATGCAGTTATAAACAATCTACTGGCACGCGGATGGAACGCATGTCGAGGCAACCGATGGAGGAGCGAAAGGCACACGAGGCCATGATGAGTGCACAATTACCACACAAAAGCAGGGAGAGGATACACCAAATGGACTTCGCTGCAGCTTTAGCGCACAGCAAAGAGCCTAAAACGGGCTACGATTGGACACTGGAAAGTCCGGACACCTTTACGAAATTTACCTTGAAAGACGTCTACTACGACCTCCCACCGCGCACCAGAGCTGTGATATACCAGGTTGTAGGCCAGTGCGGAGCATACGATATAAATTCGTCAAAGTTTGTTCGCGTGGATACAAAGGACGATGTAATTCCGCCTCCACCTACCATGTCTTTGCCAGGAGGATTCCTATGCGACAGTGACAGTAGTGTTTCACAACGCAATGTTCGTGACCCTTACATAGATCCCTATCCGTCAACATGAGCCTCCTCCCATACGCTACGCAACATCGTCAAAGCAAATAATGCATATTGAGTGTCAATAGAGTTGGATAAATTTGGATTTTGAAAAAGTAGTAGGGAATACATGCGTTCGAAAAATAAATTCATTTGCAAAAAATTAATACTCCGTTTGAGTCATCCGTGAATAATCTTATTATTTTGAAAGGCAAGTATAACGAAATAAAGTGTTGTTTTTATCATATTGTCACGACCACGATGCCAACGACCTCGTCGACACCGTGGACGCGACATCAGTAGGTTATGTAGAGTTAGTCA
>JAQFYP010003205.1:0-11271 GCA_034694865.1 Bilobella braunerae | reverse complement strand
TTGCACACGAGAGAAGATATGGTGGATCCGCAGGATGTCCTAGACGGACCCAATGCTGTGTCCCAATAAACCTTACAGGATAAAATATAATATATTTGTCGCTCTTATTATAATCTAAACTAAAAATCTTTGGTTGTTGACTAAATTAAGTGAAAGAAAAAAATGCGCTATTGCTGTAATAATTAAAAAAAATTAATTTAGGAAATACTATATTATAATTATATTATAAAAAAATTCTCCCTAATAATCTGAAATACGATTTTGAACATTATTAACAATTTCCTGAAATTTGTAAATATTTTTTTTATTTATTGTAATGAACATTATATTGCATAATTTTAAATTGCTTCTTGAATTTAGAACAGAAAAGATTGCGAGTTGAATTCATTAAGGTTTTGAAATTTTGGAAATTTAGTACAATTTTTTGAAATTTTGAGCTTTGGTGTTTCTAATTATTTTCAAAAATTATTATACGGCATTTCAAGCTCGCAACGGAAAAGAAATGAAGGTTCATTAAAAATATTAACATTGGTCCTCTTGGCTGGCAATTAATTAAAAGTATCATTACTTCCAAAAAAAATATTAATTGATTGATTTAATTAATGCAAATGATCACTCGGTATTCATTTTGTACAACATAATTCACTCTCCTGGTTTTTCAATGAGAAGCCATTTCCAAGGTCAACTCATAGAAAAGGGGTGGACCAGAGAATGCCAACATTCAGTTTAGAATTTTATGCCGTGAGTTGTTCAACACAACAAAAGTTTGGTCAATTCTAAGAAAATTTTGAAACAATGGCTTCAGTTCAAAAAAGGCCAAATCAACACATATTCAAAAAGTATAGTGTAAAATGAAACAATACAAAAGATCGGAGCAGCTTAAACTGGTTATAAAGTCATTTAAGTTAAACTTTAAACGCATGACTACAATCGTGTTTCAGTAGTATGTTGTCCTTAAACAACTTTAAATAATATCGACTTGCTAAAACATCCAAATAGAATAAACTTCTCTAAACTGTTGACATCAAAATCCTGCACAACACATCTGTAACAATGTTCGATAAGACAAATTATGTATTAAAATTCATTTCACCGTTCCAGTGACTGTAGCAAAATGAGGACAACACTCCAAATCTATTGCCTTAAGAAAGGAATGGTGGACAGTACGATTTTCACAAATGTAATAAAACTACCACTGGTACATTGCTTAACACAAACAGTTGCAGCCGTTGCGAGAGTACAGTGCAAGTTGAACAAAAGTTTTTCTGTATGAACATTTTTTTAAATTATGCTTAAATGGTATAATCACAAGCAATTTACATGAATATAATTGCAGCTTCAAATCACGTTAATTTCTGTTTAATTTATTCCAATTTTCTACATAGACAAATGCTTAGTTTAGAAACGAGCTCGAGAGATCACACATGGATACAAACGAAAAGCAGTTCTAAAGCTCACTGTAAATTGTAAAGCGGTGATATGAAACAACGTTACCCCTGCTCTAAAGAAGAATAATATGTTTGATTTATTTTATGTTTTTAATGTAATGTTTTATTGATGTATTTTTACTTTTATCAACATCAAGAGGGCAAGCAGGAAATCTGATCAACCAGAAATCACTAGCAGATTCATTTCCCCTCGAAAAGTGTTATTATCTTGAGCAGCAAAGGAGATTTCTAACAAATGTGTTTTTGAATTGTCCTGGTAGAGTACGTGCACGCAAAATGTTGCCTGCGTAAACACAATCTTTGCTTCTTTCAAGTCGCCAACAATTTTCTCGTTATCATTTTTACCAAGGTTGTGTTTTCCAACCAAATCTTCAATTTTCATGACAGTGTCAGGATACAAGTCCTCTTAGGTTGTCCACTCATCACGTGACTCGAGTTGCTTTAGTCGGTAAGCCAACGTTTTTGTCAGTAACTCAGCTCGCTCGTAAATGTTACTCAAGTACTTCACCGTAGCTTCAGTACTGGTAACAACAAAGATGCTCTTCCTGTTGTTAGTCGTCGTTTTGGAATCTGACACGTCGTATACATAAAATTTTTCATCAAGATACGAAATGTTTTCCACGAAGTCGCAAATGCTGAACCTTGACCTCCAGTAAAAGGCTTCCTCGAATTGAGAGCTCGTGCAGAGATTTGTCGGTAAATTGTCCTTACTCCAGGTAACGTCAAACCAGCAGACATTACTAATAATAAGTATTTTCCGATATTGAAATTAAATTTTTTTTTATTTTTTTTCACCTATTTAACTTATTTATTTTTTAAATATTAAAACAAACGTAAGCTTTAAATTGTTTAAATTATTAAATTCATAAATCAAACTCGGCAAATTTTTTTAATTAAAAACTTTAGATTAAGTTTATAAAAAAAAATGAAAATAAAGCGGAAAACAGGCTTAAAAAAACACCATGGCACGTTTTCTAGTAAATTTAAACTAGTGGTTTCAGCTTTTTCCTATCGAATTGTCTTTACAAAAGATTTATTACAGAATAAAAATAGGATCCATGTAAAATTGGTGATCTCAAGTTGCGGAAATTAGAAAATAAGGCTAATTATTGTAATTGACCATTAGAATAAATATTAAATTCAAAATCTACAGACAAATCCAGATATAAACGAAGACATTTAAGGTGCGTAATTTGTGCGTTTTGATAGATACTGTATTTCAAGAAAAGTTTTTATTTAATTTATTTAGTGTTGTTTACAGGCTTTACAGTAAATTGAAAGACTAAATTGGATAGCTTATGAATTATGTCTTCAGCTAAATTAAATGCAAATCTTTTGAATATACAGTTTGTATTACATGATTATTTCAGATAAACTTAAAGTTGATGATTAAATACAGAATTTTTTTGGAAAACGTATTTGATTTTTTTATATTTAAATTCAGACACTTCAGATGTTTAATATTTAGTTATATTCTTCTTGAATTTGTTTTTTTTTTGTCTTATTTCTTATTTTGTTATTAAATTTTACGAAAAAATTAACTTTTTAGCAATAAGCTAAAGTTTTGAATTTTAAATTTAATTAAATTGGATATTTATCATAACAAAAAACTATTATTAATGTTCCATTATTCATTTAACACCGTTCTTGAGTAATTATGTTCAAAACAAAAGAAGAATATTTATTTCTTTTGAACGTTTTAAATGACTTCAAAACTTAGTAACAAAGTAAAAAAATAGTCTCAAATTGTTCAGTTAAAATTAGTATCATTGTCTTAATTTTATACAATTTTTTAACTTTTCAAGAATGAGATTGAGTGAAAGTGCATCTTTTAAGTTGTAGTTTAAGATTTTCTCTCACCATTGGGTTCTATAGTGTAATGGCTATCACCCTGGACTCTGAATCCAGTAATCCGAGTTCGAATCTCGGTAGGACCTTTAATTAATTTTTTTTTGTTAAAAAAAAATGCAATTACAATTTTTTTTTCAAGTTCACATTTTTTAGCAGTAAGTCATATTCCGTAAGAAATATGTTCTACAATTCTAGTTCTACGAGTTTTGTAAAATACGTGCTTGAGAGTCATCCGATTCTTTAATATTTCTAAATATAACTCTTGATGCACGCTACACTTAAAAATTTAGGCCATGCAAACTTTTTTTTACGCTACATATAGAGTGAAAGATTGATTTGGGGTTAAAATTGGTTTGGAAAATTGCATTATTACAAGTTTTCAAATTGTATAAACTAATCAGTTCATTTTGATGCAATAAAAAGACAATGCTTTTGTTTATTAACAATTTTTGTTCATAACTTATAGCATAATGTGCACAATTATAAACTATTCACGATTCTTACAATAAGTAGCAAACGTAAAGACTCCGGCAGATTCCAATCGTGACTGAAGGCAATTTTTTGGAAAACCAATATGAAATGTTTTGATGTGTACTTCTGTTACAAAACCAAATGAATAAAGGATGAACAAAAATTTGAATTTTTAATCCAATTATTTAACCGTGATTAAAAATTAGTTAAAATTAGCTTCTCAATATTGTTCCTTACACATAATTTGGGATTTATAAGTACGCTAAATCTAGCTATGCCTGTCAAAAAGTTTTGAAGAGATTACACAATTTAAAATAATGCCTGAATGCTGTTTTCTAATGCTGTAAATACTTTAACACAAATAGCTAACTAGTTTTTGTTTTTGATAAATTTAAGCTCATTGTTAACATTAACTTTCCTAAAACCTAAAATAAGTCCTGAAAAGTGTCAGCAACATTACTCAGATGAAGTTTTTACATTTCAGGCTCATTAAGGACTGGACAAATAACCGCGTCGGCAACCAAGGCGCGAGTACACTTAAAAGAATGGATTAAGTAGTTCTTTAAGTTTGCTTATTTACCTTCAAAAGTTGAAGAACTTTAACAAACTAAATATATTTGTTAGGCAGTTAAATTGTATTTTGTAAAGAAAAAAATAGTTAAATTTAAAAATTGGAGTACGTGGAAGTTTGTATTCGATGTCTATAATAAGGCTTTCGGAACGTTTACCGTAAAAGTAGTGTAAGTTATATTTAATGCAAATTTTGCCACGTAGGAAAGCAAATGAAAAAGAACTTATGAAACCGTACAGGAAAAGTAATGTTTTGTTAATGCAAGTTTTAGTTCTTGCCTTAAATGTCGGGTGAATAACTATGAGCTTATGACACCTTCAATTATTCTCAACAATAATTTTAGAAAATAATTTTAATTTTAATTTTGCCTTTCTTTAAAATATAAGATTATTTGTTTAAATGTATACGATGACAGACACAGTTGACAAGGTGGCTATTAAAATTCAGGTTTAACCTTTTATTGAGATTAAAAAATATTCATCTGGAGAAATGACACTGCGGGTTCTAGTTATTGTTACAGTATTGGCTTTCTTAGACTTACAAATATAAACAACAGGAATGAGCCAATTGCTTACAAACTATAATCAGCCGTAATTTTATATCCTAAAATTAGTCTGTATTACTAAAAAACACGTTTGTTATAGAGAAACCTAGCACTGAATGTTCAATCAATGTATTCAAATGTGCTATCTCACTAAATTTTCAAATAGCTCTACTGTAACATATTTCGCCTAGTATCTTAACACGCTGACAAACTTTTATACAAGATTTTAGCATTTCTTTTTATATAAGTAAACAACAATCTGCTCCCTGAAAACTTTTCTTTTAGGTTGAAAATTTTCCATATTTTTTTAATGTTTAGCAAGGAACATTTACCTAAAATTAAACCTAGCCTACACCTAACCTTGAGAAATTAAAACTAGTTTACTGTGGTAAAATTAAAATAAAGTTAGGTTTAAATTAGACGACCCCCAAAATTTTGTGCATCAGTTGAAAAAAAAATCATTCACACCGCGCCGGCCCAGCTTCAATACTTGGACATTTGACATAAAAAATATATTCATTATATTTTGTAAAAATCAAATACAAACGCTGCGCAGCAGATCTCCGTAATGAAGTCTTAAGCAACCCCCTTCATGTCCCAGGAAGGGACGGCCACCTTGGCTTGCATTTGCACCAAATAAAGTTAATTGATATTTTATAAAAAATTGTTTATATAACACCTATACTTATAAGTTCATGAGTTCACAATGCCTAATTCTATCTAATAATCAATGTTCAACACTACAATTTCTCTCTAAATAATTGAATGTGGCGTGCATCAATAGGGAAAGCGATATGACTCACTTATCAGAAAGCAGTTGAATCAATTCATTTTAACTTTACCACACCGTCTGCATTAGTATAATTGAATATTAATGTATTGCTTAATGAATTAGCTAATAGCTTGGAAAATATTTCAAAAAATTGAATCAGGCATTTATATACTATATGTGCAAAATCTGAAAGTATAGAAAATATCCCAATCAAAAATTGGTGATATTGCTAACAAGGTAGCCATTTCTGATAACCCCAGCGTTTAGCAAGTCCAGTGAGATTTGACATCATAAGTTCTGAATAATGGGAAATATCTGCTATATCAGTTATGGCAAAATTATTCAAACTTAAAAATTTGCAATTGCATTTAAAATTTCCAAATTTGAATATATCTCCGCGAAAATCGAAATAGCAGAAATTTTTTAACAGCATTATACAAGACCCTTACGCTTATGAAATGTCATGTGTCCAATTCCTAAACGCAGTGGTTATCGAAAATAGCTTTCTTGGAGCAAGTGCATATATTTTATGGCATTATTTTGTCAAATCATGATTTCGGTGGTGACGTCGCTATTCTTTGTGTGCTACTGCCTGGAGGGCGCTAAAATATGGCAAGACAGATATGTCGGAGGCTTGAACAATTTTGTAAACGCTTACAACAATTGCGGTATAACACTTTTTCTGGACAGTAAAAAAGTAAACCTTATAGCAACAAGTTTGCCAATTATAGTACAACACGTTCCCTCAAACGCAACTCTTATTGAGCATTTCTTCAGTCAAGAAACGCTTGGTTATTGGACCGAAGGAAAATACCTACATTGGTCACACCGGAAGTTGCTATTTTGCTCGATTTACTTCTTTCTCCTTTATGAAAACCCTTGGTACAACAACTCAGGAAATGTTTCGTTCCCAATGGTTTCAGCATCTATAAACTTTATTGTGTTTGAACAAAACGGTTTGCACATATTATCTGGAAACACATCCTATATTCCAATCCCAACTTTGAGAGTACAAGTACAAACCCAAAATGGTCAAGAATGTAATTTGAATGAAAATGTTTCACATTTTAGCAGTTCTCAATTCTTATGGCCTGCATCGTACAATTTGGTGCACACACCTCCTTTCATTTGTCGTGTATCGTCAGCAAGCGTATGTATGCCTTTCAAGAGGAATCTTGAGATAAAGGTTGAGTTTGATTACAAGTATAACAAGCTTCTAAGTTCAGTCATCACTGGCTGTGGCTCCAGTTCGAAATACATAAATATTACAAGTAAATACCTGTCAAAACGCTTCGGTTCGCCAGGCAGAAAAGGCTTTTTAGGTCCTGAAATAGATGGTATGATGTATTTGCAAATGATGAGCGGTTCACATACTTGTTTGGATTTTGATATTAAAGATAAAATTCATGGAACTGACTTGCGCAATACATTCCAGAGTAGCAAATTTATGCACTTCTTTCATTCAAGCAACTATTTTAATTCCGGAGTAAAACAACTTTACAAGGAAAATTATCTTTTAAGCTGCGTTGATCCAAAGCTCGTTGTGACGCACTTTCTGCGTATTGCTTACGCAACATGTGACGGTGTGCAGCAACATTTAGGCTTGCAAATGTACACTACGCCGTTAGGCAACTGTTCATGGATTTTGATTCTACTCACAACAACTATTGTTGCGATAAACCTATTGCGTGTTAGCTCGAAGATAGTTCTAAATTTACCTGCTCGGTATCTATCTTGGAAAAAGTTTAAGGCCCCATCTTTAAAATTTTTGGCTTCTGTTGCCATTGAAATAATTGAAATTAAACGTGGGTTGTCCTATAATTGGCTTGAAGATAATGCGTTACAATACTACTATCGCCTTGTTTTTGGTTCATGGATCGTTGTTTTGGTACTAATTGTCAACGAATATAGAGGGTTGTTTACGTCACTGGTACTGGCGCCACCGAGTGCTATTCAAAAGTGGACTGACTTTTTTGAACTGGAAAATTTTCTGATTTTGAGTGATTCGGTAATAAATGGTTATTCAATAACTTTCAAAAACGTTTTGGAATTAGCCGGTGCTGACATTTGGAGCATTGATGCTTATCCATGCCATTGCTTGCAGCAAAACTTTAGCTTGGGTTTCGACTCACAGTCTCGTTTTACAGAGTGGAAGAAGTCGACAATAGCAAACTGCGCAAGATATGCTTCAGTCGATAGTGATATAAAATATTTTGAAACCAAGTTCAAGACTGCATATAAAAAACCTGTTTCAACAATAAATTGCGCCATGCACTACTATCTTCCACCGCAACCACCATGGCTTGTTATCATGCCAATGTTACACGGATCAAACAAATCCACAAGTAGCTACTTATCAGCGGGTTTTAAAACAAAGAGGCATTTTCAGTATTTTGGATTTGAAATGAATTGGCCCAGCCAAAGAAAGGTGCTGAAAACATGTCATCGTACGTTGTTTGCAGACGTAGAAGAAACTGTGCAAGAATTTGTAGTGGAATTGATTCATGAACGCATTAGTACTGGCACGAATGAACCAACACCTAAATTCACGATATCGAGTGACGGCCTTCCGACGCGATGGGAGGGTTACCAATCTTGTATAACTTCAACAGTCAACGAACACATACACTTTGCGTTTCAGGACAATTTAAATCAAGCTGTAGAACATGGAATTTATGCAGCTTGGGCTAACACTTTACAATTTTACAGCACGATAAAGCGCAAAGAAAAAGATGCACAAATTATGGCTTATCGCCTATCACCCAAGCAAATGACTCTAAGCTCTAATATGGCTAAAATTTTTTTTATTTGGTTTGTAGTAATGTTCATGTTGTTTGTTGCCTTTGTGTCTGAATATTTTTTTAAAAACTCTAAACTTCTTTTTCTTGGGTGAAAAAAGAGAACAATAAGGCTGGTCAATGGAAATCAATGCTCAGTCAAAAATTTGGAGATTGATTTTTGTTGAATTGAGTATAACCTATATGAATGTTAAACCTAAGCTAGGTGACTAAGAGAATGCTTACCATACATATATGTCCTGAGTGAAGGATCCGTAACGGATCCGAATTAGATATGATCCATCATTTGGTTTATGAGAAACTTATCTTTAAATGCTGAAGGTAAAATATTGAATCTAAAAATTATTTGTTATGATATTAATTAGCTTAGAAAAATAGTTGCGAAATATTGTGCAAGCTTTTAATGGGAAATTTACGGTAAAATGAAGAGCAATCTATCAATCAATCATTTTGTTGAAACCCAAATCAATATCTTAACATTATTGTGTTAGTAAGAATAAGAGACTAAGTAAAGTTTACTAATTACATTAAAAGCTAAGCACAAGTCCACTTAAGTACTATTAAAATTAAATAAAAAATGATTAAAATAAGTAAAAAATGAGGGCAAATGAAGAGCAATTAAGTCACCGACGTGAAACTACTGAAGTGATAACAACTGAAAATCCATCAACGTCAATTCCGGGGAGCAAGTATTAAAAAAAATTATGCTAATACTTTGCATTAAAGGTAAAGGTGAAGCAACGTTATTTGGCTTTTCCGCACAGCGGATGGTCGAGAAGGAGAAGGTAGGAATATACAAATTTAGTAGGCCCTGTAAAAACGGTAAACTCATGTAAACATGAAAATTAAGCAAATTATTTAAAATACTAGAACTTTTCAAACTATTAAAAAATTTTTCATGCAAAAGCAGGGTTTGTTTATGTAATGTCATTTTCTGATGAACGACAGAGTAGACGACAGAAGTTGGTATGTCTTGCTTTCCGACCCAAGAAATCGTTGCTCCGTTTCGTATCTAGTAACGAGATTTTAATTGTACGGAGTAAATTGAAATATACTGCACCTTATATTGCAATTTTTCTTAGTATTAGTATACTAAGAAATTGTTACTAGTATTTCAGTTTATTACTAGTATTTTCATATTAGAAATTTCAAAAAGTAGTTTTTGTTTGATGACGGCACCTAACCTAAGTTCAATAATTTTCTTCTATTTTTAAGGCTCGTTTTTAAACGTTAAGTTAAGGTTTTAATGACTTGTAAGTGAATACACAAAGGAGAAACCTAAACGGGTATAAATGCTAATTTTGTTAACTTTGAGATTTTTATTTAGAAATTTTTAGAGATAATTTTTGTAGAGATTATTTTTAGGGAGAATGGCATGGACCCCTTAAATAATACCCAGAATTTTCCCGTTAAATCCAAAAAAAAAAAATTTCGAATCTTCAACCACTTTTTTTTCTTTATACGAATTGCTCAATTTCAATTTTTATGACAGCTTTGTTCAGTTCAAACAAAAACTTAAAAATGCACCTTAAAACCGTCTTGTTAATCTTAACTAATTTAACTAACAAGATTTTTTGAGGGGTCGGCCTTTAGTTACAAATTAGAAAAAACGGGTGTTGTTTGTTCCACGTGACACCAAGGAAACCTATACACTCTACTGATACCGTATAAAACGTCAAAGTCATCTGTATTTGCTGCGCCGTTGTTTTCTTATTTTCATTTCTTGACGCTTATCAATAAATTTCCATTGAACTTTAAAGGTTTACTTGTCCTTGCCATATAGTAATAGAAGTGGGAATAATTTATAAATGAAAAACTAAATTGAGTACATTTACCGGTTACTAAAACGCAGGGAAACTAAACAAGATATTCCTCAAATGGTGCACTTGGGTTAGATAAATAATAAACCGTTGCAAACGAACGTAACTTAAGTAGCGTATTGTACTGATACCCAAACACTTCACGCAACACAAGCGAAAATAAATAAAATCCAAAATTTCGGGTAGAAGGTCAATAACAAGGTCATCCTAAACTGCTTGAAGGGTTGGGGGTCAAATTTGTCGCTGAAACCATCATAACTTTTTGATTAATGGAAAACTAACAAAAACCCGTAAAACTGATTTTTCGGGGTTTGGGGGTTATTTATATGATCATCTCAATAAAGAGAAAGGGTCTGGGGTCACTTTGGTGGTTTAAAACATCATAACTTGTTGCATAACCTATAACCTAATATAATCTATAACCGATCTTCAAACTTGGCTATTCCCTTGACCCCTACTACCTATAACTAAAAACAGATTTGAAAAAAAAATAACTCGTTCGAAAGTTATCGCCCAACAGGACGGACAGACGGACGGACGAACGGACGGACAGAACATTTCTATAAAGTATCTTATACGCTACCTAATAACTGAAAAAAAAACATGCAATACTTTTGTCTTTTACCTAAACAAAATTAATAACTTACTTCAGTTCTTAATGTTTTTTCGTAGAACTAAATTTCCCCGTCCTGTTTTCACCATTTAATGCTCAAGAAAAGTAAAAGTAATTGTAAAGTGAGTCTAAAGGCGATATTTTTCACTTTGTAGTTGATTTAACCTGGATCAAAAATGATGGATGAAGGTGTTTACAAAATACTTAAGTAGTAAAAGTAAGTTAGTTCAAAAGTAAAGTTAAGTAAAGTTCAAATATTGTAAGGGTCCCTCCTGCGCAACAATGAAAATCACGGCTTAATTCCCGTAAGGTTTTCCAGAAAATGGATCAGAAAATTTTAGTATAGAACGTATAGGAAGTTTTCAAGGCGTGGATCGAAATTT
>JAQFYP010003204.1:0-11273 GCA_034694865.1 Bilobella braunerae | reverse complement strand
TGCGGAAACCAAACTCTTCTTTCAATTGTTCCATGCTGGTCATATTTTTAAATTTAAGTTTCACTATCGGAATTTCAAGTTTATGTTGATGTTCTGAATATAAGGCAAATTTTGAGTTAATTTCAGTATTTTAAAAAAAAATGATGTGGCAATTTTCAAAACCACTGTACTGTAAGGTATAAATTGTTAGCAAAACAGACATAAAATAAAACAGAATTAAATGGACCATACTGAAGGTTCAAAATATATTTCACTTTGTGTGAAATTTAATAATACTTTTTATGGGATACCAAGTTTCAAATGTTATACGTATAAATAGAACAAATCCGACTATCGTGGTTATCACAACGATCAAAATTTGAAATGCTATTGATGTTTTAAGTTAAATAAATTGATTGATTTTACTAGAACAAACGAGATGTACAAAGATGCAAGGGGTATTATAAATTTTGTTAGAATAGTTTACCGTTTCAAAATGAACAACAAACAACATTTCAACATTATTCTATATTTATTTATAACGAGCCTCTGGAACGCGCAAAAATTTGCATAAGCTTTACTATTATGAGTATGCTGAACCATTACAAATTATAGTTAATGGAGATTTGATGTATTTGAGGGCTCTACATTTTAATAATCAATTAATATTATATAAAGTAAGGCATTGTCAATGCTCTAAAACGGTATTGTTTTGTTTGTAAATATTAGCCAGAATACAAAAATAATTATGAACCAGTGTGTCAAGCTGCGCCTCATTTCAATTCATTTCAATTTCCTCATTTCAATGTCCATCAAAGCAGCAGCATCAAAGCTTGTTCCCGCGCCTCAATATTTTTTCCCTTGCAATTTGACAATCGCTATTTGACATTTCACAAAATGTTTCTGGTAGTAAGTGGAGGAGGGTCGCCTTGGCCTGTCACTAGAGGCCACTCTTTGCATACTGACCCAACTTTATTCATAGTGAGTGCAATAATCTAGGTTTCCACTCATCACTCCCACACCACCACTTTTTTTTTTACTCTGCTGGTACCGGGACTCACACCACGCATTGCTCAATTTAGGAGTAGGCTCCTAACCTCCCGGACTACGCGCCGTGGACTGCTTTCATATCTTTGGGGACATGTGAGGCGGTATGATAATTTCTGGCGCCAAGCGCTACATGCTGAAATGAAAGGATAGAGGTTCAAAGAATGCTAAATGAGGATGTTTTAAAGGTTATTTTGAACCTTACTTTTTATTTATTATTTTTTCGGCAACCACTAAGAAACCTCATAAAATGGTTAAAAGAAACGACTACTTCAAACTTAAATTGAGCCAAATATTTGTAACTCACTTCAATGCCGATAAAAATTAAACTAATGCAAATTCAGCAAAAATAAAAAATAAACGCTCCAAGTAGTAAGCTGCTGGTCAGCGTCAGAACTTTTGGTTTCTTTTCTTCTTCGTTTTGTTGCTGAATATGGCGCTGCGTAATCTTTCTAGTGTTGTATATGTCAGTTTCAGTTCCTTCAGTAATATGGGTGTAAATTCCGGACTCCACAATCGCTTCAAACCGGTTATGGAGCATATTTGCCCGGTCAAACAAAAGGCTTCCCATAATCCAGAATTTATGGTGCTTCAGAAATTGGTCCTTCCTGTAGTATAATTGAGAGCTTCTATGAGATCTTTTCTGACTTAGGCTTACAAGCACTTTATGTAGTGCATACTCTTCATCAACAAATAAAGTTTATACAATTGAGTAGTTCACTGTCGTAAGTTTTGCTACTGCTACCATTAACACTTTCTGTAGCAAGCGGAACAATGCTTTCAATTACGCCCTTATAATTACCTTCTTTAGGCATGTAAAGTTGTTGCTGAAATCCAGGAAGGTCAAGGTTGATCGTCATTGCCTTAACCAAGCTAGAATAATATGCTATTTCACAGAGCAAATATTCCCACTTTTGGGTTGTATTTGCGTCCTGAATCAAAATATATTTTCGTAATTAATCAAGTGTTGTTGGTAAAATTATTTTGAGTCCCTTCCAGATGCTTTTGTGTACTCCCAACAAATAGACATTTGGAAACGGACTCGTTAAATTTGTTGTAACTTCTCCTCGATATAAATTCAAGAGTACTATAAACAGGACTAAGAATGTGCTAAGTAGTATTTTGGAAGCGCTTAAGCGGCTTAGCCTAACTGAAACTGTAAAGTCTTGTTCTAAAAGGATCTGTACGGTAACAAATATAGGTTTATCAATAAGCTTATATGCTTTCTTTAGAATGAATAGGATTGTAATAAATACAAGTGTACACAAAAGTGTTGAGGTCCAAAGTTCGACTTTGAATGGATTAAGAAATGCTGTAAAAGATACGTATGGCTCTCTGCCGGCACAAGTGAGGAAATTTAAGGCAACTGGATTTAAAGCGTAGACATTACTGTATGGTGGCATACGGAAGTCATGATCTAATCGTAAAAGTGGATATGAATTCGGCTTCACATGGTAACTTCTCCAACATTTTTCTCCAGAAATAGTCGGTAATCGTCTATTTTCAATTGGGGTTTGGTTTCCTGGTGCATCACCCATGGGTTTAAGAACAAGTTCCATAACGGTGACATGTGCCAGAAACTCTCGGCTCTGCATGGACGCCGCGTCTATGCTGAACTTTGGAGGATATACCCAGTAACTGATTCCTATATCCGTGTAACCGCTCAGGGAGCTTACGGTAAAACCTTCGTAGTACCAGCGCATGCTGCATCGCCCTAGCAAAATTTGTTTGCTAACCATGTCAATTGTCTTGCGGGGTAACAACAAATTGATATTAGTAAGATTCGTATAATACCAAACTGGCATGTGACATGGAAACGGTATTTTAGAAATAATTGATGTACCATGGCCGTGGAACACGTACTCGTGTGTAGAAAACGAGTAGAATGAGCTTCCTGGGTTGCTTAACGGTTTTAGTAATTGGCACATTCCAAAGTGGAGTTTTGGTGGTATGTTATACGTTGTGTCAATGAATGTAGAGGCCCAAATATGGTAAGTGTGCCTGCCGTTCCAACGTGACTTCGGTTCGTTGTAGTTGCACGCCACTAACCAAAGTAAATATTTACCTGATTTACAGTAATCAGTGGCGAAGTGATTAAGAAAGCAAAACTTGACAGCTTTATTTGCGGTAGCTATATGTTACTTTCAAGTTTATCAAGCTCGTGTTGGCAGTAAAATTTAATCGCACTATAGGAATTCCAACAAATTCGTTTTGATTTTCAATATATAAGGAGGTTTTGAAATTAATCTCTGTATTTTCAAAAAGAACGATTTGACAATGCTCATAACTGCTGTACTCTAAAGCCAAAGTTGAAATTACTAAGGAAATGAGCGGAATATGGAACAGAAATAAGTGTGTCATTTTGTAGTTTCAATATATTTTACTCTGTTTATCATTGAAATATATTCAACGCACAATCACCAATTTTTGTATGCTAAACTAAAACATAAAGTGTGTTTAGTTACCACTCCTGTCAAAATTTAAAACAAAACTGTTTATATGGCAAATTAAAGTGGAACTTTCGATTCCAACGGAACCATAGACAAGAAGACGTGATGACAACAAGAGCACAACACAAAGGAATGTTTAAAATTGTTCATACATACATTACCATTACATCATCTTTTCCATTAACAAACTTCTCGAACACATAAGTATGTATTCGGCATAAAAATTAATGTTCTGAGCACGCTAAACAAAGACAAATTAAAATACACATCTATTACGGCTGCTCAATTTAATGATTCAACGTTCGTGTTACAACTAAAAAAATTAAAGTAAAAGTAACTTAATGTTTTAAAACATAAAATCAATAAAAAAAATTATTTTATACATCAATAAAAACTGAAATCAAAATAAAATTAATTGTTCCTATTCAAACTTCAAACGCGCTTATTTGCGTATTTGCGTTTGTTTATTCGTTTTAAGTAAACGCAAAACATAAAAGTAACTGTTTTTATAAAATTGTTTATTAAATTTTACACCTACAGCTTATATTGTGAACTAACGTCTGAAAATTACAAAAAGGAAAAACAAGAAACAAATTTTGTTAACTGATAAACAAAATTGTTTATTTTTGATTACCTAATGGTGCTTTAAACCATAATTTTTTATCAGTATCAGAAACAAGCGAAATAAATCCACGTTATATAACTAAAGTATGGGAACTAAAGTGTGAATAAAAATTTAAACTAAACTGAACAACTGATGTATGTGTTCGATGATTCTGCAGGTTCTGATGCAGAGTGCCCTTGAAGAACAATGCACTAAACAAATATTTCACCTAGATTTTTCATTTTGCCAAGTATATTCAATTATTAGTTCTGCGAAATCTTTTCCTTTATTGAGGTAAGCAATAAGAAAAGTAAGATTTTACGCTCACAACACGTCGGCAAGAAGTCATACAACACAGTGAAATTAAAGTTTACAAAAGAACAAGCTAAACATTTGATATTTCAAGGTCACTATTTTTAAAAGCTATTTATAAATTCAGCGAGTGTTGTTACAAATACAATTTCCATACGATAGAAGACTAAATACTGAAACGAGAGATCGCCTTACGTTTTATCAATTTCAAAAAATTGATTAAACATAAACTTTAATTTATAGTTATTATGATATTTTTATAATAATATCATAATATTATTTTAATATTATATTATGAGTGTTCGGATGTGTCCTATTGCCGAAATAAGTTTTTAACTTGACTTAGAGATCATGTGTACCATAGTCAATTGAAGTTTTCATATTTGAGTTATTGATGGAAGAGGAGACCGAAATTCAAACGTCAAGAATGAATAAGTCCGTGAAAGGTGAAGAATTGTAAGGAGATTTTTGTTTTGGCAGAAATTTTAAAAAATATTTCGGATCGTTTCTTTCAACCGTAAGAATGTAATTCTATTGTACGGACGAGTAAAAATTAAGCCACAAACAATTAAGCCAAATATAATGTGAATGATGTGAAATTGTATGTATACGGTATTTAGAATACAAATGAAATGTTTTCATTTGCAGAAAAAACACTTTGATAGCTATTTGCTGCTAGTATAACATTTTAAACGGAAAATAAATCGGGTGAAAAAAAATCATTTACGGTTCCGTTTCGTTTCCGTTTCCACTATATTCCGTCGGTTTCGTTTCCAATTTAGAATTTTCGGTGTCGGTTTCGTTTCCGTTTCTTGGTGGAAACGGAACTTGAACACTCCTAGTTTAGCATCAAAACCTTTGGTTTTTTTCCTAAAGCTTGATTCATAATATGACGCAATGTGCTTTTCTTGTACTTGTGTATGTTGGTTCCAACTCCTGTTATTGTTTTGTATAATCTCGACAGCCAAATTGCCACAAACCGATTGTGCAGCATATTGGTTCTGTCATACAAGACGCTTCCTATTATTCAAAAATTCTGAGCTAAATCTTTGCATTGTTAGAAAATTTGATAAAAATAATTTTGAATCCGTTTCAAATAGTAAATTAAATTAAAGATTAACATGTAGTCCCCCAAAATGTAGTGTTAAATAGCATTTCTCTTCTTGGTCTACAAAAAATAACCTGTGCTCTAATGAACGCTGGAGATGGGTATCGTTTTTAATTCAAATTTTAAAATAAAAATCCTGATATCCTAGCAAGAGATTGGTCGTCTAGCATTTTATAATTATAAAATAAATTTAGGCAATAGTGAATCTCCGTTCACGATGTCCGAAACAATTAGGACACATTGGGTAGTTAGGAAAGTTAGTTAGTTAGCGATTAGGAAACATATTTTAGGAAAACTTTGAAACTAATTTATTTTATATTATAAAAAAATTGCTACCTGATGCAATCATCTCTGACTAATATTATCTGTTTTTATCTGTGCTGATAATTACTTAACCCTCAAGAAGTCGTGTGAGTATATTGAGAGAATTATTGGTCCATGTTTATTACGTAATCAATGTTTAAATTCGTATGTGAAAATTTCTTTAGCATGGTACAATGATTTTAACTTACTTGCAAACGTCTTTGTCATTTATGAAATTTTAAATTGCAGTTGGAGAAGAAGGGCGTGCTGCTGTTAAATAAAGACTTCCAAATTAAAGGTGAAGCCTATTTATGTTAAACAAATGAAATAGTAATAATAGTATATACTGGTACTAGTAAATAATTTCACCTGCTTGCGAATACTTTCACTTTCTATCACGCAAGAAATTATTCCTATAAATTTGCCCATCTCCTAGAATGGTGAGATCATCAACAGATGATTTGTAATTTTACAGTTTCAAAAATTTCAAATACTACTTGTATTTAATTTATTTAAAAAAAGTAATAGAATCAATCATAATAATAATGTTTAGTTTATAAAATTTACTTATTAGGTGTCCAGTTTTTTTAAATTCGCTGCCTGGTTTTTTATTTCTTGATCTCGTTTTTGACGCATCATGTACAAACAATATAATCTACGTTGTGTGGTCGATGGCTGCAGAAGCAGTAACTCAGTGTCGGTTTTCAACTTTCCTAATGACATTGCAAGGTAAATTTTTGTGTTGTTTAGTATAACATGCATTCAAATTACCTTTGTTTATAGTAACCTGCTACCATAAACAACACTTTATGTTAATATGAAGTAAAGTGGTATAAAAAGGCTTAAGTGATCACTTTTTGAAATTTATAGAAGAAGACAATGGATATCAATTCTTGGCTTAAATGAGACGAGGATCAACAAGAAATCAAAATTGTGCGAACTTCATTTTGAACGGTCGAAATTTGCCAATAATGGGAGGTGCTGGCTAAGGAAAAATGCACTACCAACCTTGCAATGCAGTAGAGAGCATTCAAATGTAATATGACATCAATATTTAAATTTAAAAATTTAAGTACATAAAAGTGTTGATTAACATAAGTATTATTCAGAACATAATTAGCTGACAATTGACTTTTTCACATTGCATTAGTCGGCCAAACTACTTAGACCAGAATGCCAGCGCCAAATTTCTGCAGTAGTACCAGTGCTCGGTGTCGTTCTGCTACCAGTGAAGATTTCAGAAGAATTTGGAGATAAACCGAAACAAGCAACTCGGCTTCAAGCAAAGGATTATTTGCAGAAGTCAGCTGAGGCCGTTGTAAAGGAAGAATTTTGTGAGAAGGAGGAAAAGGTAAGAGACATTATTGATGAACATAATAACGTAATAATAACTTATACAATGGATATTTGGCAGTAATAAAGCATAAAATTTGTTTACAGCATGAATTCCCTTACGAGTACACCGGCGACTTATCTGAATCTTTCTTAAGTGACCCATTGCTGCATATAAAGGCAGAGAATAATTGATATAGTTGTTGGATATATGTATATAATAGAAAATATAGTTACAGTGTAAGTTTAAAAAATCATGTAGACTTGACTCGTGTAAATTAGTTGAAGCGTTAAAACGTTAGAATTATAGCAAATGAGTCTGAATGTCAGTTCTTAGTAGAGCAATGTATTAAATTATTAGTTAACATAAAGTTTCGTATTTTTTAATATTTGGTGTAATGGTCTCTTATATGTTCCAGTTTGGTCACAATAATAAAAATATTTTATTACAGATGATGTTCTTTTTATCAGAAAAATGAGGTAAATATATTTTGCAGAAGTAAACATATGTTACATGTTGTAATACAACGATATTATTGACCTTGATCTTTGACACTCAAGGGCACCACTTGGAGTAAAACAAAAATACTTGAAGTGGAGGATATCTAGTAACGCATAGATAAAGGAAAGGTAAGAAAATAAATTAAAGTAAAAGGCATTATTTAACGTTTCCGTAGAGCGGCTTGTCAACATGTAAGGGTGTGAGTGAGAACAAAAATATGATTGAATATAATAAAAAATTAAGACAACATTTACAAAAAACGTTTTGCACATACTGAGGTTGCTTGTCTACTCTGCTACTCTTCTGCGGTATACGCCGTTAAAAACTACTTCCCTTGTTCAAGTCTAGTGCAAATACTTCCCTAAATTTTTTTGATTTGACTGAACAATTTAAATGATTAACTCGAGCAATGTTTTTGTGCAATACGCCCAATGCACAAATTTTTTTGATTAAAATTCCCGTTACCAATTTCCAGGAAAATAGCTAGAAAGCCACAGCAAATTAGAGCAAAATGAAGGATAAATACTCCAAGCAACAAACTGCTGCTCACAGTTAACACTTTTGGCTTTCTTTTATTCTATTTTCTTGATTTTCAAAAAGATACCTTGTGGCTCTCCGTGTTTTGAAAGTTTCTGTACCAACTCCTTTGCTTAAAACGGAATAAATGCCGGACTGCCTGATTGCTTCGAACCAATTGTGCAGCATGTTTGTTCTGTCAAGCAAGAGGCTCCCCATGATCCAGAAATTTGGATGTTTCAAAAACAGATCCTTACCTAATTACAAGTGAGAGCTCGTGGACGGATCACTTTTTGTTAATCTTACAAGCTCTTTGTTAAGTAAAAATTTCTTATCTACATAAATTAGATCTCGACACTTTAGTAACTCACTTCCAAGTGTTTTACAAATTCACACTTTCTATAGCCACCGGAATGATACTATGGATTAATCCATTATAGTTCCTCTCATTTTGCGGGTAATATGGTGTATTAATACCAGGTACGTCTAAATTAATTGTCATGACTCTGAATAGTTGAGAATTGTACCCAATAAAGTCAAAAAATTATCTCCACTTTACCATAATATTTTTTTTTAGAATATTTGAAGAATTTTGCATTATAAAGCAATTTTTCGGCAAACCAATTTTGAACCCTTTATGGATACTTTCGTTCACTCCCGTCAAACAAGCTTTTGAAAACGGACTGGTTAAATTAGTCGTAACCTCTCCTCTATACAGGCTTAAAAGGATAACATCAAAGAGTAGTAGCAAGCTAAGTAAGAGCTTTGCACTATTTAAGAGGTTCAGTCTCTGAGAAACACTAATTCCCTGTTTCAAAATAATTTGCACTACAAAAAAGTTACCTTATCTAATAATTTAAATGCAATTTTCACAATTGACGGGCAAATTACAACTATGTCTCCAACCAAAATTGTCGCAATCCAAACTTGCAGGTAAGGTTTTAAAAACGTGCTTTAATGAAATGTAGGTATTTTTACAGGCACAAGTAAGAAAATTAAGAGAGGCAGAGTTGAGTACATACAAACTACTGTATGCGGGCATGTGAAACTCGCCCACAAACCTTAGAAGTGGATATGAGTTTACTTTAATATTGAACCCCCGCAACATATATTCATGATAGGAAAATTTTAACGATGAAAATAAAATTGACATGTGATCCGTTTGAACACTAGCCATAGGCCACAGAACGAGTCCCATAATATGCATGTATGCCGGAATCTCTTTGGATCCTCCGTCCACACACCGAATGTATATTTAATATTGGAGGTGATTCCGTATATTATTCCAACGTCAGTGTAGCCTGTAGCCTGTTGTAGCCTGTACAATGCCAATCATAGTACCAGCAAATATAAACATTGTCCTATTAAAACTGCTTTGCTGAGCATATTGAATGTAGAACGTAGAGACAGCTTGGCTGTATGCGTGAAATTTGTGCTTGATGATGTTCCACATGGAACCGGTATTTTGGAAACAATTTTCACACTTTTCTGGTAAAGCACAAGCTCGTGCGTTGAAAATGATAACATACTGCTAGCTAGGATTTCAAGTGACCCTGAAGACTTGCAACGGCCGACGTGATAAGTTGAAGGAATTTTGTATGCGTTATTTTTTGCCTCCCAAATATGATACGTATGCCGACCATAGCAAGGTGACCTTGTATTTGTGTAATTGCACTTGATCAATCACAGTAAATCTTCAGCAGAGGTACAGTTTTCCCCAGGTTGATAGATATGGAAGTACAATACCTGACAAGTTTACAAGGCGAAGGTTAAACGATCCTTTCAAATGTGCCGTTGCATGGTTGTTTGTTTCTGTTAGGCGCACTATTGGAATTTCCAATGCAATTAGAATTGACTCCGGATATGACTAAACGCTGAAGTTGGTTTTGTCGAAGATGATTATGTGACACAACTCAAATCCACTATGCGGTAATGCAATAATGAAGATAGGATCGAACAAAAATGCAATTTGCAATAACATGTTGTCCTAAATTGGGAAGGTAAACTCAACGGTATTAATCGAAGAAAATCTCTAATATACAAACAAATAAATAAATTTTTTAAACAAATTATACATAAATACAGCAGTAAACTAGCAATTATAGTAATGCAACAAAGTCTTTTGAACTTAAGTTGTCACAGTTACAGTTGAATTTTCAAAATCTCAAGCTTATAGGAATATTTACATAAATTACTTCAGAGAAGGACGGCTGGTGAACAAAATTTTAGTCACATGAATTCTGTCAATAAAATTATTTCTAGAATTGCTGAATCCTAGACATCAAAATAATTTGTTTGTAACTACAAGCGACTAATTTTAATAATTACGTAAAATCAACATAACACACAATCTTACACCTCTTGTTCAGACTCTAACAATAAGTTGCAAAGTTTAACCAACCACTTTCATACCATTTACTTTAAACTACAATTCCACAGTAAAGTATATGCAAAATAATATAGTAAACTTAAGTGTGTATAAAAGTGAGGCATACAACGATGTTAATAAAGTTTCAACAAAAATTTATGTGCAATATTTTGAGAAGTAGTCCTTGTGCTTATTGACAACGTGGAATCGCAAGTTTATTTGTTCAGGGAACTATGACTTGTAAAAATCAGCCGTAATGCTATCATTTACCAATATGTGAGAAACCAAGCTGAGTTTTGGCTACAATCGGTGCTTTTCTAGTCCACAAGTCGATGCATAATACTTAAAAAAAATTTGATCTGGCCAATAATCCAAGTTATAGCAAAATGATTGATTGATTGCGTGTGTGGTCAAACGGAAGTATAACCGCTCCACCTAATTTGTTTACAATCTTTGTTCAAAGTATCATTCAAGATTTATGAAATTTCAATTAATGCTCAAACCGTGTTCAAAAAGTTTCTGGCTCTATAGGTGATCATATATTTATTTCTTTATATATTTTATTTTTTCTCGGTTATGACTTCTCGGTCTTTACATTCTCGGTTTTTGTTTTCTCGTCATTGACGTGCTGCCAAAGTTATAATGTTCCCGATGACACCAGAGTCCTTATTGAACCGGAAATGGCCCTTTGACCTCAAACTCATCTTCAAGGTCAAACCCATGATCGAAAAGTTATGATGGTACCAGATGAT
>JAQFYP010003203.1:0-11275 GCA_034694865.1 Bilobella braunerae | reverse complement strand
TTGGGCGTTTTGACATTTGACCCTTGACCCTAAAAAAACCGGAAGTAAATTTTGCCCGGAGTTTGGCCTTAAACCACTCCAGATGCATGTGTCATTAATGTACAAAATTTGGAGCCTGTTGCTTTAACGGTTTTTTCAGGCATCGATCTCGGACAGACAGACAGACAGACAGACGAACGATTTTATAGTATAGATATTTAAGCGGAAGCCTCGGAAACCGTGCATGCATTTAGAAGCCAAAATAGCATCCTCCTGTCATTGGTTAGGCTTGTTTAGCTGAGAATATAATTCTTATATTAAATTTTTCAGCTTAATTACTATAGATTTTAACGACTCCAAAAGCCAAAACACCGCAATGGTTAGGTTTGTTAGGGTGGTTCGAAAACCGATGATCACTTCATTGATTTTTTTTCACATTACATTTTTAAACTCAACTAAATTTTGTAATTGTTACACTCTTAGTGATTTTAATCGATTTAGAGTGAAACTTAACTTAATTGTTTATTTGTTAGATGTCGATTTCGGTATCTCACTCAGGAGAGAATTGCTGCTCCAGCGCAGAACTTCGTTGAGAAAAAGTGACATTCTACAATGTTGCTGCTGAGTTGTCGCTTCCGCTCGACACGGATGACATGGCAACCAGTCTCACAAGCAACCGTTGCGAGCTAATACAAGCCAGTCGGCAGCATTGTTGCACATGTTGTTTAATCGTCATATTAAATTGCTTTTATGTTAAATTTAGATGCTAATACTCAGTTATTTCTTTTTTTTTAATTTTTAAAATTTCAAAGAATTTTAGAATCTTCATGGAAAGTAACACAGCAAAACAACCGCTTCAAAAGGATCGTCGAAGATTTTCGATTATTCGGACACTGTCCCCCTTACAATCGTAGTTTTTCACGTGTTAAATCCCATAATCAAATTCTAGAAAATTTCTAAACATTTGAAAATTTTTGTGTGTGTGTGATTCCATGCCATATTGTCAACATGAGTAATGTCCATAGAATAATGTCAACATGAGACATATCAACACTGTAATAATGTCAACATTAAAATTGTCAACGTCTCAATAATACCAACACATTAAAAATGTCAACATTAACTTCAAAATCCGTTTACTGAAACCAGTCAAAAATAATAATAATAGTTCTTTGATCCACAAAAATCAAAACGAGCGTAAAATAAGCACCATACCTTAGATGAGTAAAATATGTTTATATAGGACACGATCAGTTATTTGACTTTCGACTGATATTGTTACTGAAAACAAAAGTTATATAAAATAGCATTAAACAGCGCCAGAAAAATAAATGCTACATGATCCATTCAAATTTGTAAAATGCTGCATCTGCCTCTGCCAAATAGACATTTACATAAAAACCATAGAAACACTATGACACAGTATAAAAGGATGCAAGGACAAATAAAAAAGGCAACCCACTACGTCGTTGTTAAGCATTTCTGGTATTGATCTCTTAAATAGAAATTAAACGGTTCGCGCTACACAAGTTAAGCTAATTTGAATTAGAAAGTAGTAGTAGTGTTATTAATTTTTTAGATTTCATCACACAATCCTGTATTTAAATTGTACAAAATGAAAAGTAATTAGAAGAGTTTATTAGGCTGAGACAAAATAGCGGCAAAGGGATGTACAATGTGTGTCACAAGAATGCACAAAAAAAAATGATAAAGACAAAGTATTTTTTTCATTAAGTTGGGGAATTTGAAGCATCAACCTAAGCCTTCTGTACTTTACATGAAATAATCAAAACCTTCCGCATCAACTCCTACCGTCACTGGCAGACTAATTAGCACATTATGTTGTAACATTTTGAATTTACTTTTAGTTGCAGTTAGATTCATCAGCAACTTCGTAAATGCTCTAACATTCTTAAAAAGGATAGAATTTCAAATGGCTAAACTTATTCACATAGAAAATGACCTTAAAGTAGTATAAAGCAATATGAATGTGTACTTCGCGTACTTTAAATAAAAGTTGAATTGAAATTTAATTTACTACCGTTTTTTTTAATTATGAAATAAATGAAACACGTTTGTGCTTCTTTGGAGTAAATAATATTTTGGACTAAAATGTAATTAAAATTCCTAAAATGACCGTTTTTTTTGTAAATCCCTGATGTCAAAGTTAATTTAATAAGTTTACGTAAGTGTAGTTTATAAAAAGTTGTGCAAAAACCATCTGTGCTGCAAATTTTGTTTTCTAATTTTGTAGTTCAAATAGTGTCAAATACTGCAGTCCCACTGCATTAGAAATATTTTTGAGTAGTGCCGCTTGCAGATATATTGGAATAAATAATTTATTCCCATAGGCAAGCCAACGTTTTGGGAAATAATACAGAACTAGAACTGAATGAATTGTGCGGTTGGATTGGATCGTAAGGTGGGTAGAGAAACCTATAATCTACTTATTTTGCAAAGTAATTATTCGTGTCTAATAGGAACTAACTAGTAGTAACAATCTCTCACAATTCGTATATAAACTTATTAATTTTTAGTACGTATGATTTTCAACCCAATGTTTGTAAAACTGGAGCTTAGGTTTAAGTAAAAAAATGAAAGTTACTTCGCCCTGAGCGACTCCCCTCTGCGTGCTGAATCAAACCAATTCTGCAAATATATAAATATACAGACAGACGGACAGACGACCGATTTTATAGTATAGATATTCCTAGTATTGGAAATTGTTTAAGTTTAATAAGAACATATATGTTTCAATAATTCTAATTTAAACACAAGGAAACTTTTGAAAATTCTCAAATGGCAAATTATTTAATCAGTTCCATTAGCATAACACAAATTTCAAGAGTTGTAGCTAGTGTGTTTCATTTTACGTTTTAGATCATATCTATATAGTTAGATAATAGACTATTATTATACTAAAAACTATATTAATTTTACGTGTATTGACGAACGACAAATTAAGGGAGTCCTTAGAGGCACCAATATTTTCTGTAGTTTTCAATGAAAATAATACTGAACGTAATTCTTCAACTCCTAAAATGCTCTGCTATGTAAGAGTCCAAGATGAAGTTTAACGCAGGTCAAACGCGCCCAAGAATCGTTCCCTACGCCTCGAGCGCCGACGTTCGAGCCTTCGAGGCCGAATTCGGCAATTCCGGATAGGTCTCCGAAGGGGCCCGAATCCTGTCGTACACCATAATCGTGTCCACCTTTTTGGGTGGGCGGGGCACCGATTTGAAGGTGTCATGTGACGCCGGTCTCCACGTCATCCTCGCCTACATTCCGCCCTGTCAGCGCATCCGCGACCAGGCTATCGGCCGGACTGCGCGGGCCGGGAAGCGCGGTAGCACACAGTACGTCACAAGAGTTCGGCGCCCGAATCTCGGTTGCAAAATCGGTGACTACGAGAACGTCATTTTTCGACGCGAAGATCGGCGCATTGACCACATCGAAGAGGTCGAAATTCCGAAGAATCGGCTCGAGGGTGACCTGTTTGCCCTGTTTCGGGAGAAGCTCCAGAAGCGATTTCCAGCGATCGTCGCCCGTCACAATTGGCGACTTCGAAAAGCCCTTGAAAAAACCGTCAAGAATCGCTGGGCCTTTTGGCTCGACTCGATTCAAAACTAACTAGTTTCCGACGAGCCGGAACATCTCAAGCTGAAATTCGAGCTGTTTTGGAGCGACATCGAAAAAGATTTCGGTCCGCCGCCGACTAGCAAGTCCGAGGACTTCAGGTGCTGTTTGCGGGCTTCTGAGCATGTGACCCTTGCGGTCGCACTGGAGGAGAACGGCGCAATTGACATTGCCAAAAATGTGCTGAAAAGTGCTGCCGAATTCGACTCGTACTACAACTGGATTGCAAAGTACTACCTCGGTATTTTGTTACTTCGGCAAGACCGTCGACGAGAGGCTCGCCGATGCCTCAAACAAGCGATCGAGTCGTTGCGTCGCTAGGAACGAGATTTAATAGACCTTGTTAATAAGCTGCACATTAAATCGCTCCTTTGGGCCGATGCATCGGCGAGCTCGCGTCAGCGTCACTATTTGACACAACTCTCGCATGAGATCCGCGTACTACAAACTCACTTTGCCGTCCTGCAGGAACTCGTCGGTTAGTGCGCTTGTCTGCGTTAGTTTTTGTGAACAACAAACACGTCACGAGTGACGAGAGCGAGGCTTCCCTCCTATGCAATGCCATAATCGGGAAGCTCGGCTCGCAGTTTTTGAAACCGCTTCGCTTCAGCAGGAAGGTGGATTTAGATGCGTTTGTTTTGAACAGTCATTCAAAAATATGGGACGCTTTCGAACTTAGTCCTGTTCAAACATGTTTGAACAAGGTTGGAAATGTGTTCTGTGCAACAATCGAGCAGCGCCGTGTATCGGCCGAGTCGTTCCAGCCGATTACAATCGGAAGCCTTTTTCTTCAACTTGTAGAACAAGGGAAGATGCGAAATTTTACGAGGAAAACAGTGTTTGGCGTTTTTTACGATACGGTCCTCTTCGAGTCCTTCGAGCCGCCGTCGGCGAAAATTAAACTTGGAAATTTTTCGACAACATTGAGATAAATCGCAACGTCTGGACTTTGTTGACAAAGGATGGAATTGTGGTAGAGGCGGTCGAGTTCCGGGGAGAAATGAGCCAATCGGAAGCCGACGATTTGTTGGCAAATCAAGACGCAACTCAAAGGCAAGTATTTACCAAATTTTTTGAGTCGGTGCATCGTCTCGACGCCTCCAACATTTTCTACCGGGAGCCCAAGGAAGCCGCCAAATTCGATGCTCAGCGGATAGTTGATGCTTTGATTCAGAATGGAATTCTAAACCGCCGAAAAACAGCTGGTGTTTTGAAGAGCACTGTACGTAGGAAACCGAAAAGGAAGCCCGAGTTCGGCAGGAATTTAGTGCTGAACCGGTAAAGTCGGCTCTGCGCATGGTCTATGATCAGCTGTACAAACCCATTGAGAAGAACGGGAAAACGCTGAAACTGCCAGCACAATTTGACGAGTACTTGGGCAGCGTTGCTGAGAGCTTCCTGGCTTCCGCCGGCAACATCAAGCGGCTTCCTCTCCTAAAAGTGAACAAAGGCTTCCACGACATAGCCTCGATGCTCCGACCAGGCGAGTGCGGACCGGAACTCAACGACCTGGCCGAAGAGGGCATCCACCGGCTTCCCCATGTCACGGCCGGGAAGCCCTGGTTCTCTTCCGGGGCCATTGCCCTCTCCCTATTGGCTGTTGCACAGGTGATGGTAAGCGTGGCGTTGGGGGTCGGTACTGGTGGCATAGCGACCTCATTGGCGGCCTTGCTCTTCAGTGAAGGGGTCGGCGACCTCAAGAACAAGCAACTAATTAGGGTTTGCCAAGAAAAACCTAAACCTTCCTTAAACTAAATTGCCTACAACACAAAAACTTCTTGAAATTTACTGTCAGGCAATTAGCATAATATGTCACAGGTTATAAGCTAGCATTTTATGGGTTTTCCATTGTCTAGAAAATTCCGAGCTCTTAGGTACGCCTCCCTAGGGGATTCAGCTAGCAATTGTCCACTTTATTAGCATGCAGGCGAGCCATCTCAGACTGTCCTAAGTCAGGGACCACGTTCATTTAGATTTAAAATCAATTATTGCAGTTCAACACAACGTTTTTTAACTTTTGTCGCCAGAGTAATATTAATTGAAAATTAAACACCCTTTCTTATTACTTGATGCGTATTGTGACACGAATGTTAACAGGAATTCTAATTGACAAAGTAGTAGGAGATATGCTCCTCCTCTCCTAGGACGGGCTTGCTTGCCTATAGTCAAAGCTACATTAAATTCATAATACCGAAGGACTGAAAGGAGCTCTCCATTGCCTCTTGTACATCGTACATTGCCTCTTGTGCATTTCGCATTGCCTCTTGTGCATTGCACATTACCTCTTGTGGATTGCACATTGCCTCTTGTGCATTGCACATGGCTTCTTGTGTATTGCACATTGCCTCTTTTGCATTGCACATTACTTCTTTTTGCACATTGCCTCTTGTGTATTGCACATTACCTCTTGTGGATTGCACATTGCCTCTTGTGCCTTGCACATTGCCTCTTGTGTATTGCACGTTGCCTCTTGTGCATTGCTCATTGCCTCATGTGCATTGCACTTTACTCTTGTAAAGTGCAATGGTAATGCGCATTGCACATTACCTCTTGTGGATTGCACATTACCTCTTGTGCAATGCACATTAGCTCTATTTGCACGTTGCCTCTTGTGCATTGCCCTTTACTCTTGTGCATTGTACATTTCCTCTTGTGTATTGCACATTGCGTCATTTGCATTGCACATTAGCTCTATTTGCACATTGCCTCTTGTGCATTGCACATTACATCTTGTGGATGGCACATTGCCTTTTGTGCATTGCACATTACATTTTGTGCATTGCACATTACCTCTTGTGTATTGCACTTTTTTCTTGTCCATTGCACATTACCTCTTGTGGATGGCACATTGCCTCTTGTGCAATGCACATTAGCTCTATTTGCACATTGCCTCTTGTGCATTGCACATTGCCTCTTGTGCATTGCACATTGCCTCTTGTGCAATGCACATTACATCTTGTGCATTGCACATTACCTCTTGTGTATTGCACATTGCCTCTTGTGCATTGCACATTAGCTCTATTTGCACATTGCCTCTTGTGCATTGCACATTGCATCTTGTGCTTTGTACATTCACTCTTGTGCATTGCACATTAACTTTTGTGGCTTGCACGTTGGCTCGTATGTAATGCACAAAGCCCGTCCAAGGACAGGGGTATCCGTAAGGGACAAACCTGCAAGTTTCCAGACCTGTCAGTTAGAAAATTTCGTCTCACCCCTAACTCTATTTTGAAGAAGCCTAAAGAAAATTAGGACATGTAGAATGTCTCCTAAAAGGCAATGACTGCATGGGCAGTCCATCTGTGAGGTTAAAAGTGCTTCCACACCGACACGCAACTCGCAACTTTCTGTAAATCCGTTTCCATTTTGTTTTTGTTTCCAATTTAGAAATTACCGTTTTCTTTTTGAGGAAATGGGGAAACGGTAAGCATTTTTTTTAAATTCGGGAAAATCGGAGGAAAAAGATAAACAATTTACATAATAATATTATTGAATTTATTTATAGCGTATTTTGCATCATATATTTTTTTAAATACTGCCTTTCTTAATTTATGTTCATTGTTCGTTTTTTAAAAGTCGATGAGATGATTTGCATGTTGCCACAAATTATCCTGACTCCGATAAGGTGCGGAGACGATAGGGAGGCCTTTGGCAGTGTATTTCGTGGAGTTACTGCAGTGGGCCAGATTGAGGCCTGAGCGGTGTGGGTAGAAATACCCCGTCCATTAACATAAATACAATACAACTTCAGAATTAGCAAATTTCTTTAAAACCTAAATAGAAAAACGCTTTTAACTGCAATTATTATGATAACTGGATATATATATATTTATTTATATAACTTACGGTATTAAAGCAATTTGACAAATTTTATACAAGTTTGCTGTCAAATGTGGTAGCGAAATGTTAAACGAAATAATACATTTTGATTTCAATAGATGATTCATAATTTTTTTGTAATTATGGATCATAGCTAATGTTTTTTAACGTATAATATGCACTAAAATTTGAATTTATGTGCACAATGTATCGCACTGATGGAATATCTACCGTTTCCGTTTTGTTTCGTTTGGTTTCCGTTTTGTTTCCATTTCTAAGAAAAAATATTTGTTTTGTTTCAGTTACCAACCCGTTTTCTTTCCGTTTACTCGAGGAAACAAAACTGAAACGCTCATCCCTACTTCCTGGGCGTGACAATACTTTATCATTGTCTATTTGTATTTGCTCCATTGTGGTAAAGGGGTTTTGCTCTGAAAATGCTATTGGTAATGAGTAATTTAAAGTTGTTTAAAAAAATTCACTGGGAATGTACTAAAATTACAAAAACTCAAATTCTAATACCACATTTCCCAGATTGACACCATTTATTTGTTCACTTTTGGCACTCATTTATATTTGGTGGCACATATAGCTAAGTGTAACAATCAAAGTGTTGATTTTAATTCTTCATCATTCATTACCGATGTATATAGGATATGATATATGACGCGTTTCAACAATTACCCTTCAACTACGTATTCAACCCCGTTCTTAATTTTTTTTTTAAGATTTTAATTGTGATTGATGCCCAACTCTAGGGGTCATTTGAATTGAAGTTTTTGTGACCAAGAAAGAAAAGTTTATGTTTGGTGGTCCTCTCTCCTCGGCTTCTAAATCCGTACTGAACGTAGAATTGCCTGTGAGAGTTGCACATGCGTATTCCCGTCCACTCGATACTAGCGAAGCAAAAAAAATATTTTTATCTAAACTCCAAACCCGCCTCTACCCTCCTTTTGTCACGGACGCTTCCATTTTTATTTAATAGGATATTTTTAAATTCAATCGTTTAGTTTAAAATCAATCATTTATTTGATATATGACGTACCCATGATCGACATCTCGGTTTTAAGGTTGCGTTGTGAGTCATTTTCGGAGATATGTTTTTAAATGTGACAATGTACACATAAGCGTGAACGTGATTTTCAAAAATTCTTTTCTGAATTCAACCAGAAACTTTGCTATCACTACACAAAATGGGAATCAACAAAACCAAACACTTTCAAAATAAAAAGTAGAATTGAAGTTGTAACTTTCCAAGAAAATGCTAATCTCGAAGGATTAATGATAAAATCATAATTAACTGAATTAATGGACCTCAGGATTCAATTTTTTCATTTTATACACGGTAGGAACGTATTAACCAAGAACCACACCAATTACATGTACTATGTACTTTATATTATTAACAATGAAATGTACAATGCAGCCAAATATGTAACGTAATACACAATATCGTCTATAAGCAAGAAAAATCTTAAGATGATCAAACTACTATTCTATTCTACTTTTTTTTGGCACTGCTAGGTGAAGACAATATGACGACAAGGTTTTCACCGTAGTTTTGCGGAAGACATGCGAATCCCAAAATTAATCCAGATTTCCAGATCTAAGAAAGGGTAACACAAAAATTATAATTTCCATTGCAAGGTTGATGTTTATTGCTTAAGTGATTTCACAAAACAGTACTTACAATGTTTTCTTTTTCTCTCATGTCACTGTACGCAACCTTGAGAGCATCACTTCTTGTTGACGCCTTTGAAAAGGGAACTATTGTCGCAAACGCACTAACTCCTTCACTCGTTTTGTTTTTTGGAATTGAGGCAGATTTAGATTCAGCCATTTTTTTAATTATAGTTTTAGCATATTCAATTGCTTCATCGTTTAGCTAGAATATTAAAGATATTATCTTATCACAAAGAAAACATTGCATGAAATTTTTTAGAATGAACACCTTTTCATTTGCTTTTGATTTGACTTTAGTAAAGCCTCTTGATTGATTATTGATCTCTTTTAACACCGCATCGTAGATAAACGTGGTTCCAATGTATAATCTGTCGGAGTTTGTGTTGTGCCAAATTCCAATGGACTCCAGGCAACTGTGCTCAAGCTAGAATAAATAAAAGCTGTTTTCAAAACAATCTTGCCAGATGCAGAAGACAGTCAGAGTCATTTCGGGGATCTCTCATGCGGACTTTTAAGAAATCATGAATTGTGTACCTTAAAAAACGAAATTTGGAGAGAATTGCCACATTAGTATAATTTATTATTACAGCAGAATTCAAAATTTGAAGCGGGTTTAAATGCCAGCTAGTCACGATTTTCATTTTAAATTTCAAAGTATAATTTTCATGTCAAACCAACTGTTTTTTACAAGAAAAAATCAATTATAGTATGTTATCTAGTACAATGGGTTCATAGCGTAAAAATCCAATTGTGTGTTTTGCAGGATGTTCACATGCCCCACATTTTTTAATTTCAGAGGAGTTTCAAAAAGTTTCAGGAGGGATCAGAAGCATGATTTATCCTGCTCCAAGTATCCTGCTTTGGAAATTTGAACTAAAGTGTTTTGAACTTGAGACTGGCAAAGCATGCGCAGAATCTCGAAAAACTCGCATATCAATGTCAATTAATTTGTTTGATATAAAAATAATATATTAATATCTATTATATATATATATATATATTCATATAATATGGCCTTGCTGAAACCTTAATACATAGTCCATGTTTTAGGCAAATATGACTTATCCTCACATACAATATTATTAATACATGCTGCGTTCATTTCCCAGTTGGAAGCATTCAAATCTGTCAGCGCCTCTTCCATGTTCACCCTAATCACTTTGTTCGGTTTTTCTGGAAATGCACATTTCTCCTCATTTTTATTCTGCAAAACAAGTGCATCACAATTACTTCATACACGGCAGTCTGCATCATCCTACACTCCTTTTATTGTTTGAATAATATTATCACGGTCACGAAGTCGATGACCTCAAGGACGCCGTGCACAAGTGTTCATGGAAACGAATAGTAGACAAATGCGTACCAAATGGTGCGCGTTTGTATTCCTTCTTTCCATCAACATTTCGCCATGCCCATGACGTTGTTCAGTTTTGCTGGCGCCTCGGGTGCAACGTTAAAATATATGTACTTACGTTTACAATAATTGGCTTGCAACTAAGTGTGTTTGAACAGTGTCTGGCTGTTTCTGTCGCCTGTAGTAAAGGATTTTATATTAATTAAAAAAAATATATAATCTATTACAATATGGATTAATTGCTTACTGTATAATCTTGTAAAATGGTCTGCCCAGTGGGTCGCTTCTCGTTAATGATTTGAATAATGGCTTTGTAATCTTGTATTTTTGTTTGAATAGCAAACACTTTATCGCGACCGGAGGTGAAAATAAATCCAATTTCGTTACAATGTTCGCTAATTTCCTGTAAATTGAATCAATCAGTTTTGTGCATAAGGAAACATTTGGTTTAGCTAATTGAGAATTACAAGTTCAAATTAAACGGGATTCACTGCAAAAAATATTGTCACCTACTCTGTGACGTATCGACTGGGGGGACTCAAGGGCAAATGATAGGGTCGAAGAGACAAACGACTGTGACAAGATGTGCAAATAAAACTGTACAAAGGTCAATGACTGACAGATAACAACTGAACCGTCAAATAGACAATGATCAGAACAAACCAAAGGCTGAACGTCAACTAAGCCTCGAACAACTGAAGCTCACTTCTACTTATAGAAGTCCAAATCCCGAAGGCCGGGTGGTTAGAGCCTTGAGCCCTAGCCATGGACGGACAGGGTTCGAGTCCCGGTGTCGCCAATATG
>JAQFYP010003202.1:0-11275 GCA_034694865.1 Bilobella braunerae | reverse complement strand
ACCCCATTCGGGCAAGGAAAGTGGGAAAACCTTTCGGAAAAAACCACTTCCATATTGGCGACACCGGGACTCAAACCAGTGTCCGTCCATTGGCTAGAGGTCAAGGCTCTAACCACTTGGCCTACAAGAGTTGGACAAGATAATGAAATTTATTGAAAATAATCTTAATCTTGTAATGGAATATCTGAAATTGTACCCCACAAACACCCGCAGTTGTTTTGCCACCGTACAAACATACAATAAGGCTGGTCCATGAAATAAAAGGTTAGACTGATTTTTTGATTATATAAAAATTTTATTAGATTAGGCTTAAATTTTGCACTGCTAGTTTATTCGGCCGTCTCGACAATGAGCCGGGCTTCACGACTAGAAAATTTGATATAAGACCCGGCTTATATTTGATGGTTTATGGTAGTTCAACACTTACCCTTCAAGAAACTCGCCACGGTGTGATTAAGTCATCATGTGAAACTGTGTCCGTGTGGAAAAGTTCACGACCCCAGATAAGCAACACCACAAATAGAAATACCTCACTTCATGGAGTTGCTATTTCAAATTCACAAAACTATGTCTGTTGCCTTTCTCAAGGATATCAAGGTTATAAAATTTTACAGTTTCAATTATTAAAAATGCTCTTCCCTCAACACGCTGTAACTATATTATATTGTATTACTATTGTAACTACCTATTTAATTTATTGTTTGGCAAGTATTGTTGACGGTTATTCTGTGAATAGTTCGGAGAACTATCCGCAAGTTGAAATTCGACTAATTCGTGAATCTAAAAACAACAAAAAGAACAAAATTTTACAATTTAGTGAATTCAACGCTTCCGTGGAAACAAATTCTAGTAACATTGGTGTATCAGAGGACGACATTATTGGATCGAGTCTTACTAAAAATGAATCTGAAGTTTCATTAACAGATTGCGAGACTAATTATGCATTACAGTGCATTGCAAAGTGTCCTATAAAATGGAAACTAATTCCGTCACGGGTAAGAGTGTTTACTGTGAAATTTATTTAACCTTAAAATATTTTTCCGTCTTTTAATCTGTTTCATGAGTAGAGGATTCAATTTTAATGCAAAGAAATTCTTGTAAAATGGATACAACTTTAACTATAACAACAATCTGAAAACTATTAAAACTTTTAATATTGTATTGATTTGCTCTCTTTCAGGAAGACTTGACAAACTATTTAATGAATTAACATCAATCACTTTGCACCGAAGTTCTACGTTTAAATCAGGAAGTGGAGAACCCGTGTTTAGTAATTTTGTGTCTAATTTTAGTATAAAATCGGTCTTTGCTACTTACATTTGTCAATGCAGAAAACAGAGTACAAAGGATTTTGGTGAGTCAACGAATTTCCCAATAACAAAGGCCGAAGTCCACTTATTTGTCCAAGGTATGATTGTTGTTTAAAAATTGTATTTAGTATAAAAATTGAAGGTGAATACTTCAACAATGTAATTGGAAAATTAAACGACTTTCTTAGATGGCAATGCTCCAAAGTTAATAAATACAATTGCAACAAAAGGTAAAGTAATCGAGTTAGTTGCCGTTGAAGGCAAAGGGTCCTGGCCTTGGATAATTTTGCCCTGTGGAGCAACGAGTCGAAATTCGCGCATCTTCTTGTATATGGTGGAACGGGTAAGACGCATTCTCATTTTCTAAATTTGTTTTCATGCATTGTCAATGTTATTTCATACAAAATTAGCTTCAGACAGTTTGCAATAAGATTTTACAAAACTTCTTTGCACCAAACATTCTGAAACTTTTAAAAGAAACCCATCATCAAAATCTGGAACAAAAAAATTGAAAATTTGTGTTTAGACATCTTTTTGAATTTTTTTCGAAAAGCTCGATTTTTATAAAGTAAGCTTGAAACGACAGAAAATTGCCTAATTCATGAAAATCCATCGAAATCCATGAAGAAATCTTTGGTCATGAAAATATTCTTTGACTACATTGCCTTACCCCAACGTACACCATGATGTCCACATCCATGCTAATAAGTCCTTCCTACCATATCCACACCCTTCCTTATTGACCATCCGTCATGCAAGAATATCAAATAACGTGCTTTTCCCTTCCCTTAACCTACGGACAAAATAATTAAGTATTAAAGCAATTTGCGATTAATAGCAATAAGTTGACAATAATTGAGAAGGAAATATGTTACAAAAATTGTGTTCTTTTTTCCAATGGTAAGTTTGAAGTTTAAGTAAACTCATAACTCCATTTACATTAAAAAGTTTATTATATTAACTTTGTGGTTTGTTGTAGAACTGGACAAAGAATTAGACGTATCCCGTGCAATTTGTCGATGCTAAATATGTGATATTAAACTTAATGTATTAAAATCAATTAGTATTTGTTGCGAATATTATATACAAACCATTATCTCAAATAAAAATTTGATCAATTTTATAGTAATTTGACTAACAATCATGTTTAGCTGGCTGATACATAAGTTTTAACTTAGGTCTTGCTAAGGCTAGTTGTTGTATTTTAATGGAAAATTTAATTCATCAAAGGGAGATAAACAAAAGAAACCAAATGACTGGACACCAATACGCCTCTGGGTTAATTCTTCGATAGTTGCTGACATTCGGTTTGGTTTTAAACTAAGCGTACCAGAGCTACGGGAACTCGAAAAATTTGAATGGATCTGTACTCTCAAGAAAAACTTAGAAGGAGCTGACAAAAATAGTACCAATATAGTACGGAGTTCCATCTCTGTATCGAAAGGTTGTAGATATTTTTTATGTAGGTATATGTTTAAACGTTAAAAAGAAATTATAAATGTATTATAGTTACAAAAACTCACAGTGCGCTGCCGCGTTGTATTGATGAAACAGATTCAATTTTAATATCCAACAAAGCAAGTATTTCTCAGTGTGCTAATTTCGCTACGGATTATTACTGCGTTGTCTCAGAACATAGGGTAACGTGGCTGGTAGTGAACAACCCTTGGGTCACGGAGTACTTGTCCTCAATTTTGAATCACGTAGTTTAATAAATGCTTACATTTGTAATAATAAACAATTAGTAAGTTTAAAAAACCTAAACGCTTCTTTGATTATAAACATTTCAAATCATAAAAGGGTTTACTTTATTTCAATAAGTTTGGTACAAATTGTATGCACAGTATGTTTTATACAGGTGTTTGCCACTTCTAAATTGGGCAAATTTTTAGTTTGGAATTCTTTTACAAAGGTTTGTGTTTTGTATACATACATTCTATATACTATAACTGAATTTTTAAATATAATTTGTAACGCCAAAAGACAAAATGTAATAAGCCGTGATAAAACGGCCAACCAAGTAGCGGAAGTAGGAAAACTAGACGAAGTACATACCGTAGATTTCCAAATAGTCCCCCAGTCCCAAATAAGACCCCATCTTCCTATTAGTTCCCCACCTCTAGTGGCTGGAAATTTAAATAGTGCCCCATCCAATAAGTACCCCATGGAGTATTAAATGGGATTCCGCCTAACATGGACACACCAAACCCTACATTAAAAACTTTTTGAAAATTATCGCACAGATTGTGTTTATAGTTAAAACCCCCTATGAAAATTGTTTTAAAATGAACTGAAAAGTAAGAATTGTGTTTTAATAATCAACAAAAGTGTTCTTAATCTTGACTTTAAGTTGATTATAGTCAAATATACAAAGGAAAATTAAATTATAACTGAATCAGAGATGCTTAAAATCGATCGGAATTGCATCGCGGTGTGGGAACCTACAAAAATAAAACTTAAAATTGACCTAAATTGCATATATTTGTTGTAGTTTAAATAAATCTCCAATAGTGGCCCAGTCCCTAATAGTACTCCACCCCCATGGGGTCTCGAAACAAATAGTACCCCAGGGGCACTATTTGAAAGTCTACGGTAAGACAGAAAAATGTTAAAATCACTCAATTGAAAGCCGAAAATTTGGTGTAAAGAGCTTTTGGAATTCAAGGGGTCATTTCAAAGTGAAGGAGGCGTCTAAGAGCATCGGGGCTATCATGACTTTTTGTTCCATGCAAAAGCAGAGTTTGACCTTGAAAAGTCATTTTGAGGTCAAGGGGTCATTTGCGGGTGAAGAAAGGCTCTGAGGTCATTTAAAGCATCATAGCTTTTCATATAATTAAAAAGTTGGTTTTGACCTTGATAGGTCATTTTGAGGTCAAGGGGTCATCTTCGGGTCAAGGGAGCCTCTGGGGTCATCACTTTTTGTTTCAAGGAAAAGTGAAAACTCATTTTCAGGACAAGAGGTCATTTCGGGGTCCAGGGGGCTCTGGGGCAATGTAAAACATCATAACCTTTTGTTTCAGCAAAAGTAGAGTTTGACCCAGAAAGGTCATTTTGAGGTCAAGGGGTCATTTCCGGTTCGAGAGGGGCTTTGGGGTCATTTGCACAATCATAACTTTTTGTTTCATGCAAAAGTAAGGGTTGACCTTGAAAGGTCATTTTGAGGTCAAGGGATTATTTTGGGGGTGATTGGGAGGCCATAGAGAAAAGTGATTTATACAAATGTTGTTCCCCTATGTAAGAGGAACAATTCTTGTAAGAGTTATTTTCCATGTCGTAATACAATAATACTTTTGACCTTGACCTTTGACACCTGACGGCTCATTTTTGGTTGGATCTGATCTGAGTCGGATATCAACGAACTCATATCTGAAAACCGCTTGAAGATATGTTGAGTAGTTCCTGAGATATAAGTTATACTCGAACGGACGGACGGACACAGTGAAAACATAAAGTAGCTTTAGCTCCGCTTCCGCTACTTAATAATGTCAAGCAGGAAAGTCTACTAACTAGGCGTTTGTGTTTGAGCCTGCTTTTTCCAGAAATATAGGCGAAATTTAAGCAAAGTCAATGTTTAACTCAACTTATTATTTTTTGGAAATACTACATCGTATGAATTTATATTTATAACACAGAATTATGCACAAAGTTTGAAGGATTGCTCAGAAGTTTCTGTTGCACAATTTGCTCGACAAGGATTCCTCATTATTAGTGATGGGAAATATGAATGCTCAGACTCAATTTCTTACAACAGTGTATCCGGAATTTATTATAGACCAAGCCCCAAGGAATATAAACTTAGATGTACGCAATTGTACGCTTTGTCTACAAATACAAACGGTGTAGCAAAATACGGTTGGTATAAAAGTTGCTATTAATGTAAATACTAGCGTCAATTATGTATTGTTTTATGCTTTTATGTTATGTTTGATTGGAGTAGCCTGAAGCTCCTTAATCTCAGATACAAGCATTTTAAACAAGGTTCAATTAGTTTAGTACCACAATTGGGTTAGTTTCACTTGGTGTGAATTGTGAATATCCATAATATAAGTGTTCTGCAACTTTGAAAATACAGAAGTACTTGTAAATGGATATCAAATACTAGTGTTTCAATATACAATACGAAAATAAGCTTAAATATGTCGCGCTAAGATCAAAATGTTTAATTGAAACTTGTTGCAGTTCCAGTGTCGCTATCAAACCTTGAAGCAAACTTGGAAGATAGCCTAAAATTAGATATGTTGCCGCCTGCAATATCAGAAGCACATCCAGAGTTCTACCAAACGCAGTACATTACATATTAATCCGACGCCAGTAATATGTCTTCAACTATTTTTATCCATCATTTGGGAAATGCAGAAAATAATCTACAAAAGGGCGACAGACCTGCGTATATCACAGAGCTACAGCGGATGTGTTTTATGTGTCAAGCTGGCTATGGATTTGCTTCTGGAGTGCAGTGGAGTGTTCTAGAGAACTCGGAGAATATACAACGCTTTGCAAATCAATCAGGTATAACGGAGATGTTATTTTTCTTGCTTGTTTAATTTAATTTTGGGCTCTGTAGAAATTTTTGATGACTTACCAAAGGGCTATGCAGAGAAAAGCAAAATAGAAAACTTTTCTGGTTTTACTTCAATATTTTGTCCCATAATCAGAGAGGAAATAAAGGCAATAATTTGTCACGCACCGAAATGGAGAAGTGCATCTGAGTGGGGAAACGTTACTTACAAACTACCAATCATAATTCGTAAGAATCCGTACATTCAAGTGAGTAGAAAGTAATTTTTAATCGAATGATATTTCTAAAAAAATGATTTCTTTAAATTAGCTTTTAATCGCGTTTTGACACTCACTTCCGAAAACTTTTATGAAAGTCCAAATTTGTATGCATATTGCGGAGAAGTAATTGATGTTGCAATGGTAGCTGTGTCGCAGCCACCATTTTTTGTAGAATGGTTGTTGAATGGAACGGTAAGTTTTGAAATAGTTTTAGATTCAGTTGTGACACCTCGATACCTAAAGCTTGTTATATTTCAATTAGGTAATAAATTCCTAAAAGTTGTGTGTATTTGCAAAGTGTTTTGAAGGTTCACGGCCCAATATTTGATTGTTTTAAGTGGGAACATTTAAGATGAATGCAAAAAAAAATTCTCAAACTCTGACCTTACTCTCTTGATGACCATTGATTGTTAACACTTTACTAGTATTTACTACTTAATTATATACATCACTTTCGCCGCACTCCTGTCACAACTGCAATTACAAAACATTTCCCCACTAACTTTGCAATTCCATCAATTTTCATATCAATACGAAGTAATGCACTACTCAAAATGAAAGTAAACGTGCGTATTTTTTTGTTAAAATTGTTAGTACGCTGGTGCAGCTGTGATTCCCGCCAAAGCAGACTGTGATGATCAAAACTGTCGGCCAATCGAAGTTTGTTCAAATCAAAACCAATCCCCATGCGACTTCCGGACTCTATACAATTCAGCTGATGAGGAAGTTCAATAGGTTGCTTATAATTGCAATGCCTCAATTAAATTCTGTCAAACGCACCTCATTAATAACATGTTCTTGTCTTGTAAAAATAATTATTAGCCCATACTAAGCTTGTTAGCCCGGAACTGAAATCTATTTGTTATTTGCACTTTCAAAAAAATCCGTAATGTTACTGATTTGGTGCGGAAAAGGAAAAATGACAGATTTTCAATTATCTTTCAATTTAGGAGTGATATTGCGACCCGCACTGAATTTTCCTTCCAAGTGCTTGGTAGAGGTAAATCACACAATATTAAATAAGTCAACTAAAATATAATTTCTGGAAATTCTTAACTTATTTTCAGTCCCATTTTCACCGGTTATTTTGCAACCCACGGAACCAAGCCCACTCACAAAATCGATTATTGTCGGAGAAGCAATAAATCTATCTTGTCTGTTCACCGGAGAACCGATACCAGAGGACGTGTATTGGACAAAAGATTCAGTCCGACTTCATAATTCTTCATTTACGCTTAACGCAATTGAATTAACAAAAGTTAAGACAGCCCTTTCCTTCAAAGCAGCTTTAAAAGAGACCGCTGGAGCGTACTCTTGTGTAGGAAATACCCGACTTCAAGAGAAAGTAGAGATAGAATTCATTGTTTACGTTAAAGGTGAGTATTATTGCTTTACTAGAAATATTGTTATACAAAATAAATCTATACAAAAAAAACTTACAATGCTTTTTGAAACCTAAGCCAGAAAATTGTTTTTACATAAACTTAATCTTTTCCACTTTAATGTAGTTTTTAAATTAGGGATTAATCCCGAAATTTTTTATTCTGCGTTTTTGAACCTAAGACATTACATCTGTAAAGTTGGGAACGGTTTGGAAAAAAAACGTTTAACATACTGAACCCCATCATATGACCCCCATCTTTTGCACTACAATGACAACAATCTTGTTTGTTTCCGATACATGGCGTTACAAAACTGTTAATATTTTTTCAAACCGTTCTAAATTTGTAAAAAATTGTGTTAAACAATTTTTTAGGAGTGCATTTTTCACATCTACCCACTCACAATGACCTGTTGAATGGACACGCGACAGGGTGGTCCGACTTGGTTCATATTTGATTTCATCCTTTCAAATGTCTTATAAATTTCCTATACAAAATTTGGGCATGATCTGACACATTTGATTTTTAGATGGTAACGTAGAGTTTCCCAGTGAGAATATTCACCCCTAGTAATTGCTTTCTCAACTTCCTCCAAGTTTTGACTTTTTATGCAGAGTTATGCGCCAAAAAAACTGAACCAAATGTTATACAAACTTTTAACAGATTTAAAGTTTCTACTTAACTGTTTTATTGGAGATGCTCAAAATGGTGACCATTTTCTTGAAGGCTCTGATGCAAGCCGTCATAAAAACCTTGACGAACGCTTCGCAGCATGTCAACGGTGACTTGCGTTTGAAAAAAAAAAACCGAGTCACCCAAATCATCAGCTGGCTTTGTTTTTTAGCCCTCGGCGGCAGAAAAATCTCCTGTCTTTAGAATATTGCATTGGCCTATTAATTGAGACCGGGTCGATGTTGTAAAGATGCATGATGTTGCTATCAGTTTCGCCAAACTGACGGTATTGTAGCTCGACAATCGTCACACGCTGATCTTTGGAGTATTGTACTGCCATGGATAAGCAGGTGTTAGCTAGGCTCTGTAAATGAAATGCACGAAATCATTGATTTAAGTGTGCTACTAATTAAGTTAGTTAGCTAATTAGTTAAATATTTAGTTTCTCTCACCAGAACATCTGCTGCACACGCAACGAGGAGAGCGAATTGCTTGTTTTCCTGAATAAGTTGATTAGCACAGAGGGTCACGAGACAGACACCTATTCAGAAGCATAAAAGGCATTAATTTAAAAAAAAACTAACTGACTAACAACTAACGCAATTAATCTCACAATTCGTTAATTCTAATTAACTAAAAAAGTTTACCCGTAGCTCCAACCCGATGACCGATTGAGAGGGATCCGCCACAATTGTTAAGCTTGTCAATTGGCACCGCTCCAAACTTCCCACTTCGCTTCGTGCGATTTGGACAAAAGTAATTGCTGTCAAGGGTCTTTAAATTGGCAAGAACTTGACCCTGCGAAAACATAAACTCCAATTAGGAATTCCAAACTAATTGCAAGTGAATTAATTAAGTAATTAGTTACTCACCTTTTCTGTTCCGTGCACAGATCCTTTTGGTTTATTATTTATTAAAAATACTGACTGAGTAATTAGCAGACAACTAGTAATTAAGTAATTCGTAAAGTGATTATGTCAAAAGTTAAAGTTATGTTTCAGTTTATTTTGGCGGTTGAATTTGTTTACCGCGCAGGACTGGCGAGATGAGAAAGTTTTTCTCCCCACCCAAAAGAAAGCATTACGGGGGTTAAATATTCTCACTGTAGTTAAAAAATACAGTTGACCTTAACCTTTGGCCCCAATGGAGTTGACCCACCAACCCCATTTTCGAACTTGCCTTTCCCTTTTTTTCAAAGGTCATGTGTGCAAAATTTGGGAACAATGTGACAAGTGGTTTGTTCGCTAGCGTGTCGCAGATGGACGGAGATGACGGGCACATAAACCTTTGGCTCGGGCTAAAAAGCCAATACCAAACTAATTTTTATTGCAAGACACTTTACAATGTTAATCAATTTAGAATTAATATAAACCAAATTAAATGAACTGCTGCAGTACGTATTAACCCAAACAGAATTGAAAAATGAAAAACAAAAATACCAGAATAAGGAAAACAGTGTGTGGAAAGGACAAAATTAGACTTGCCAAACAAACCTACCCTATAACAAGAGATACTAAATGGAAGGTACATTAAATCTTCCAGATCTTCAATATCTTGTTTCAGTATTTTGTAATTTTTTTCAAAACGTGTGTTAAGCTGAAATTTCAGTATGACAAAACTTGCGTTGCGTCGCTTAGACGGGCTAGTAAAATTATGGCTCTACTCGACGGAGCTCAGTATCAATTATTTAGATCAAAAGCCATAAATTTATTCGTGTAATATACTTTGCAGAATCCATTTACTATCCAGTCGTTACAGCAGTATCCACCTCAGTCATCTTTTTTTTCTACTCTGCATTACCATTTTCATATTTTGGAAAATTTACAACAAAGACAAAATACGCATGCGTGAATTGGAAGACGAATTCAGGAAACCCAGTAATTGTAATGTTCCAGAATATGACGAAATACCAAGTTTGTCGTTCTATTCGGACTATGAAATTGACACCTCCGATTTAATCAAGGATGGTAACATTTCACGATGTTCACTTTTTAGGTTAAAGTATATTTGAGTTGCAATGTACATGACAGGAAATATATTGGGGTCCGGCACATTTGGAACCGTTGAATCAGGAAGCCTGTGTCTAAACCATGATACAAATGAATACAGAACCGTCGCAATAAAAACGTTAAGCAGTAACCAGCGTAGTTACGATAATATGCGTCCCTTGTGCAACGAACTTAAAATTATGGCGACAATTCTCAAAGTGCTGGGGAGACATCCGAACGTTGTCGAGTTCATTGGAGGGGCGACTAAAGATTTCCAAAACAGTAAGCATCTAGACAAATATTTACAGGGCTTTTAAATTGTAGTGAAATTTAAAAAAAAACAATATTTACAATTTTACTGTAGAAAACATTCAGATTGTAATGGAGCTATGCGAGCAGGGAAGCTTGAAAAATTCTCTTCTAAATCACCGACTACAAATTTTTAGAAACGGGAAATTAGAGTCTGTAGAATACAAATGGGCGTCAGAAATAGCAAGGGCCATGGATTTCCTTACAAGACACAAAGTTAGTGAGAGAAAGAATTCCGAATTAGTACTTCTGTGTGTGAAACGTGTGTGTTTTATCTGCTGACACTCCAAATTTTTTACTTTATATTTTAGATTCTACATATCGACCTAGCTACTCGGAACGTTTTGTTGAGCGGCCATATTGCCAAAGTTGCTGATTTTGGACTATCTCGAAAGCTTCGGCAACAGAAAAACTACTACAGAAAATTTGGACAAATGGTGAGGATGCAATTTTCTATATGGCCCGGTAGTTGACGCAATATCATCATCAGCTCTCCATTTACGCTTTTTTTCTGTAATTCGAAAACAAAAAACAAAATTTGTACACGGAAAAATTAGATTGTATTATTCTGAGTATAGAATAACAAGTTTTTTAAGTGTATGTTTGTTTTGAAAAAAGTGTTAATGTAAACGCCAAAAATGTGCAATTTTCAAACAAGAAAAGCACTATTTTAAAACACATAAAACAACTCAACTTGAAAATCACAATCAAATTCAAAAATCACATTTGAAGAAGTTTTGTACAACTTGAAATTGAAGATTGATGATGACACATTCGGTAGACTAAACAATCAATGTGTGTGCAACCGAACATTAATTTACAATCTCTCCAAAAT
>JAQFYP010003201.1:0-11275 GCA_034694865.1 Bilobella braunerae | reverse complement strand
GACCGGAACCCACAGTACCCACAGTACCCACACATGTTGACGAACCCTTAGTGGAAATGTCAAAGAACAAAAAAAAAGTAGTCTCAAAACCTCCGCAAGACAGATAAAATTAATGGGGCAACCAAATAAATTTTTGTGCCCTTGAAAAAATAATCAGCAATAATTATACAATATATACAATATATAATAATTATTTGTCCAAAATCAGCTATTTGAGTCAAAGTTAAAAAAAACCTTGAAACAATTGGCAATAGTAAATAAAAATGTCGTTTATATACACAACAAGTCCAGCCGTGATTCAATGGTTCTATTTCTATCACTTTTTGTGATGTAATCAAATTTCTCAGCATTGATTACTTACCCTTCAAATGTTTCAATTATTGTTCAAGTTGAATATTAGCAAATTAGGTAACTTAACAACACATGAAACAATTGTTTGAAATAATAGTTGAAAGTAAGTTTTTAAGGCAAAATTAATTTGGATTCAAGCCTTATATTTACGTAAGATTGTTTTGGTATAAATTAACTGTATTGCGCACTGGGAAGAATACTTAAAAATTGGAAAATTTTAATACTTTTTAAATTTTCAAGTCAACTAAGGTGTATACTAGTTAGGTTTGACAATTTTAAGAATGCACAGAGCAAATCTTTCGGAAGTAAATTCAGTAGTACCCTTCCTCACGGCATGCAAATGCAGATTAATCCAATAATCTGCAAATCTGCTTATAAGTCCAAAAAAAGTTAAAATATTTGGCATATCTCAAAATTTCGATGTCTGTATCGATACTTAGGTTGACATGCATTTTAATCACTAATCAATCAATCATGAAATTGGAACGGTATTAACCAATCTTATCGAGACATTTGTCCCTATTTGTTGATTTAGTTTTTATTCTAATTGCCATTGCCTATGTTTCCATAGCAGTTTCCTGTTCTAAAAACCTCTAACCTAACCTAACTAATGAACCTAACCACGTAGATTGCCCAGCAGAACCTCGTTTGCCTCACTCCTCACAACTTTCCCAGGCAACATACCACTCTTCCCCGTTTAGCATGAACAGGCACGTTGGCTCTTGGCTAATATCACAGAAAAAAAAACTGGTTTAACGAAGTAACTGCATTTAGCACTAGATTTAAAGTAAAAAAGAATTATTTAGACAACTATTGTTGTAGATGTCGCTAATAATACTTCAAACTAGTTTAGATGGGTCTGAAATAGTTTGTTATGTTGAAAAAATTGTTTGGCAGAGAAGGAGAGGGTTGGAGGAGAGCAGTATGATTTCGTTGATTAAAATACCGAAATTTCTGAATGTTTTTTCTGTTTAGCATACTTGCCTGTTTGTTGAAAATATATTTTATTTTTTGATAATTTTAGTTTGACAAATCAATTGAATGGGCTACAAAATTGTGCTGTAAAACTCTCGCTTCAAAATATGATTTCATGAAAACCAAAAACTGAAGGCTCGTGTACGTGACATGAAGAGCAACTCGGCAAATAGCAGCATAAACTAATGCAAACTTTAGAGACAACATATTCATGTATTTCTTGTCTACAAAAATCAGCCCAAATCAGATATAAACGTTTTATGTTAAAACGTTTATGTTAAATCTAGCTAAATAAGAATAATAAATTAGCCGAGATTTTCATGAAATGAAATCAATTATATTCAATAAATTCAATATCATGATACCTTTATTAGTTTTCTTTTTTATTTTAAACTGGAAAACAAATTTTCTTTCGCTAATTAGTCACGTAATTAAAAAATACACTTGTGAACATCACTAAAATACCATTCAGTTATTTCCTGATGACAATTTTTTTGAATTTGACGACTAACAGAAAGGAGAGCGCGTTAAATTCAAAATCTTAAAAAAGTTGTCCTCAGCAAATATCTAATGGGTATAATTTCTCTTCGTCTATAATTGTAAATTGGTTAGTTTTGTTTTAAGTCAATAAAATATTTGGTAGAAATAATTTTATCGAGCAACAAAAGTTTAAGACTAAAATTCTACATAAATAAGAATATGGCAAAATTTTGTTGTTAAATTTTCTAAATATGAAAAAATATATTAATACAAGTGCATGTAATTTAAAAAAAAATTCAGTGCTCAAAACAATTTTAGCTCCGACACCAAACAACAAGTGAGTTATAAATACAAAGTAATCATACAGAAAATTTCAGTATTAAAAAATTAGAAAAAAAAAACTTTGCAAGGAAAAAGCAAAAAAAAATACTGCTGAAATGTACAACGTGATTTTTTCAATATTTTTGTTCTTCACCTGTGCTCACGGCATGTTCCCCAAAGAATATCGTCATTTAGCTCAAGAATGGGGTGTCTATTTGCCAGCTTACAATGAACAGGTAATTAGCCGTACTATAATTCTCAAATTTTTTAGTAAACAGTAACAATTGTAAAAAAAATCTAACACTAATTTACCATCTTTTCTATTGTGTTATTCAACAATACGCAGTTTAAGTATGATTTTAGCCTAAATTGTTTAATTTTGAAATTTTAAAACTCAATTAAGGCTCCTCTTAAACTAAATGCAAATTTTATTTTTATTATTACACATAATTTACAGACAGATGCGAGAGCCGAGGCAGAGGCCACTCTGTACAGCAAAGACGCACTCGAAACGTGGCTTCCATTCCAATATTCTATTAAAGTGGAAGAGGTGGGCGCTTATTTGGAAATGGTAAAATTTGTTCAAAAAGACTCTGCATCGTCTGCAATAGAAGAGTTCATGAGCTGTGTGAAGGCAAGCAAAGTTCTTGAGAGGCGAAAAGTTAAAATTACAAATTTGCACAAACCTCTGGTAAGCTGGGATGTCAATTTACAAAAACAAAATAGTTCCAAAATTTGATTATGTTGATTTCATTTTGATCTGGGTTTGCCTATATCAAATAAACTAATTGATTGATAGATGAATTTGATTTGATTAAAATTTTCATATAATTTGATATTTTGTGTTTAGGAAGTAACTGTGCGTGACGCTCTCGAGTACACAATTTTTGGTGGAATTAGTGCGCAACTCTTTCCAAATACTCAAAATCGGTATATTGTTGTAGCCTTATTCGAATTTGGCTACTCAACAGAATACGCCGCTCTCTCTACTGTTTTCAGCGTCAGTTTCCCCCAGTACGATTTAAGTGTAAGTTTATTTTTTTTTACATTTTGATATGTTGAGAAAGTGCTTCCTAAAACTATTGGCAATTTTCATATTTTATCAAATTTTACCAAACATAATACTAGACCAATCAGTACTAACTTATCTTTAGAAAACAATATTTTGCAATTCTGAATTTGCTTTAATGACGTAACCAGTTTTTATAAAATTGATACCATTATTAGCCTGTTCATATTTTAGTATCGCGAACCAAATTATTTAGCTAGAGTTTTATAAAACTAGGCTGTATGGTACTTTTGTTCCTTATTTTAAGTATATGGCTTACTTGTAGTACTACATTTGGAATAAAAGTCCCATTTAGGTTGTTGTCAAATTAGGTTAAGACTTAACCTAATAGGTTAATAACTGTTATAGGTTAATAATTGGTTCAATTGCAGGTGGAACGGCTTGCCAACACTGTTGCGTTAACTCGAATCCCGACAACGCCGCTAGAGGAATTTGAAGGTGTGATCCAATGGGAAGACGGCTATAGTATTCTGCTAATTCGTGGCTTGACTGTGAAAGGTGCAACAGAGAGGGATGCAATGCAGTTGTGTGTGAAGGCGCTAAATTCAAAAGAAGCTTGGAATAGATTGATGGCTAAAGAAGAGCTGACTTCTTTTGGTGCATACGTAAGTTTAACTTGTTATACATTGCGGTCATTTACAAGTTTCCGTCAATTTTTTTTTCAATTTTGACTCCAGCGGTTTGGAATTTTTTTCATTACAATTACCAAAAACTATGAAACTATCGAAATTTTTTATGTAATATACCACTATTAGATATAGATTGGAAATCTCCTAAAATCTTCTAAATTTAATTTTAATTTAATTTCAATTCCAACTTTAATTTTAACCTCAATTTTATTCATATTTATTTTTTTATCACTCCCACCTTTATTTTATCCTAGATCACAGGAACTTTTTCAAACAAAATTGTTACGTTTGTATCCCATCTTTCTAATAGTATCTCCAAAATTGTCACACCTATTATTACATGATCATGTTGACCATAGCCTTGCTAATGTCAATAACACGATTGATTGATTGATTGTAATGTACCACGCAAACTTTGAATCCCAGAAATAATGGTACTAAAGTTTTTAAAGTTAAAGTTTTTCTAATCGTCTACAAAGTGTACACTGTACATTTATATATAAATATTATGTAAAGTACACAATTTATTAATATAGTGCTCTCCAGAGTAATTGCCTGTGTTTGTGTGTAAGGTTTGCACATAAACTCCCTTCAATCGACTCTTACTCTACCACAGATGGACATTCAATTTGCCCGAGAATTCATTTGTATGAAAAACTAAATACGGGGGCATTACTTTGCTTTTTTTATTTGACCTCACTCTTTCCTGAAATCACCCTCGAAGCACTGGTTTTTTGTGTGGTTTTGCTTGAAATGAATAATAATTTCATTTTTTGTTTAGGAGAAAGTTGCTGAACTCCTAAGCAGTGCGTTGCCCATGTCTGGCGGTATTTCAATTTCAAAAATTGAACTGGATACCGAGCAAAAAGCAGCTTATTCGACAGACAAGACAATAGCGTACAGCGTCTGCGCCTACTTTAAGCTCCTCCCCATGCCTCCTCCGATGGGATCAAAAAGTCGTACCAAGATTAGCAAAGCGTAGTATTCTTGGAATGTGTATAAGTCATTTGAGTAATAAATACTTGACTATTATCATGCTTCGGTAACTTTAAAATGCTTAATTACATGCACAAACTTGTGTTCAACCTTGTTTAGCCTAAATTTTTTCAAGGTATTTATAATGCTCAAAATTCATAAGGCCCATCATAAATTTTGAAACTTTAGCTTCAAGGTTCTTTTGAGCTTTTTAAAATTACATTAGTAAATTACATAAAAAATACTAGCTAAAACCAAGAAAAACAAATTTCCCGAATAACATGCAAATTAGGACACCCTTGCGAACGGTTTGATTTTACAAAGTTGAATTTGAATTTAGAAAAATAATTAGTTGCCCAATCAAAACAAAGGTTGCACTACCGCCGTCACCATCAGTTAGGGTGCTTTTATTTGTAAATGATTTTTGGCTTCCAGCGTTTTCCAGCGATTTTGGTAGCAATTTATGCCTGCGCTTGAGAGTCTGTTTACTCACATCAGCGTCTTTAGTTTCCGAAGCCAGGTGCTTTGTACTATTACACACGCACGTACCGCTTTCAGTGCGGTGATTACTAAATCATAAACAAAAAATTTAAACAAAATTGAGTTCAGTTGTGTCTAAAAAAATTGACTTCTTTTTATTTAGACACTTGCGATTAAACTAACAGTACTTGTGTACTGCTTTCAAGCTATATAAAGCCTTGGAAAGCTTGTACTCAAATAACACTAAAACTACCAAATACTCCAAAAACTCAAATACTCTAACAGTCTCTAATACTCTTTCATTAAAATTCCCAAGACTTTGCATTTTAAAACTAAAACTTTAGTAGCAAGGAACATGTTTTTTGTCTGTTTGCAATGATTTCACGGCTCAATGATTTCCATAAAGTTCTAATCATAAAAAAAATCGTCAATAACAAAACACATTTCCAAAAAGTTTAAGTTGTTAAACGCAATTTTTTGTTTCGGATCAATGCCTCACTGATTTTCGAATCAATAAGGAGATTAAGTTGATTAAAATCATAAAGTTTACACCATCCTCCTTGGCACAAGTAAACTCAGTTGAATTGCAGTTTTCATCTTTTTTAAGAGCTAATAATTTTAATTGGTGACACTGAACCTAAACGAGTTTGTGGTGGTGCAAATAGCAGTCAAGAAGTTTCAATTTATTTCAAGTTCTGCGGTCAATTTAGTACACATCCCCTGCATAAATTATTAACAACTTCCCAATTCAATCCGGTTTAAGTAAAATTATTCTCTTGCACTATAAGAGGAATTGATCACTTGGGAAATACTGGCAGTATAAATTGTATTTTTATTTTGTGTTCCGCCATGAAGCAATTCACAATTATTGGACTAATTCTACTCGGCGTTTACGAAACATTATCTCAAACATCTGATTCTATCGTGCGCTGTCGAATACGGGACGGACATACGGGGAGCTGGCAAGTTACCAATTATACAAATGGTTTTGTGGACAAGGCTACACAAAAGTGCGTCTACTTTCTTGGCACTATTTGTGGTGGGGCAGAGAGTAGTTGTCCAGAATCAAGTGAATGCATTCAATCACAACATGACAGAAGCTATAAAACATGTACTTGCCTCCAACCTGTCCATGTTCCTACGGTGAACATGACGAGCTGCATTCGAGGAGTTCCAATTGGTGGACGCTGCGACGGCGCTGAAGGGGAAAGGGAAGGTTCTACTACCAAATGCAATGACCAGTATGGAATATGCACCAATGGGGTGTGTGCTTGTGACCCATCCAAAGCAGTTCATGCAAAGGCTGAAGCACCAAATGAATGCAAGCTCAAGGTCGGTCAAGTGTGTGACTATTGGCAACAGGACTGCACAGGCATTTGCGAACGGATGTCCAATGCTGCTTTAAGTGATCCTGGCAAGTGTGCATGTCCACCAAACAAGTACCCTTCCAGCAATGGATTTTGCGTAAATACGCCGGAGTAAAGTTGTAGTAAATTAGAATCAGAAAATTAGTCAATAAAACTCCTTTTTTTTTATAAGAGTTAAGAATGTATAACTCTACAAGCCAAATATAAACCAGAAGATTTGTGACAGAGAACAGTATTTGTATTGAGTTTTGTAAATATAAAATCTTAACTGCATCTCACATATACCATTATGATTTATGTATTAAATTAATTTAGAACACCTCATTGCTCTATAATGACTACTGGATTTGAACCAAATTAGATATTATGACGTTATCATGTAGATTTCTTGTAGAATTTACTATGAAAAAAAAATTGAAAACTAATTTTTTTTAATATAAATGTAGTTCACCTTTGTCACACTTATCAAACTTTTGTTTTACTAATTAACTAATGTCACTAATTCCACTTGAAAGATTTGTGCTGCTTGTATTTGTACAACGTATACCGATGCTTCATTGCATAGTTGATCTATGTATTAAGTATGTATAGATGGCCAATGTATGCTTACGATTTTAACTAACCATCGAGTTTTGAAATATGTACTAATATTTTATTGAATACAGAAAATCACCAATTTTTTAATCTGAGCATTAAGTCAATTTTGATTTTAAAAAACCAATCTCCATCCTAACGAGGTGTTTCCTTGCCCGACAAAACTTACGTTTATTGGAAACAGGTTTGAAAGATGTGATTTTATTTTCACAGATTTAAATCTAGCTAAGGACACACGTGAAGAAAAATTTTTTACAAGATTTTTAAGGAGGAAAAAGGAAAGGAGAATTAGAGGTGTCAATAGAGGTGCAAGAAATAACAGGGGCGGTTCAGTTATGTTCTTCGGTTCAAAACCTACTTCGCTTAATCAATTAATTAACTTATAGTAGGGTACAAGGGGCCTTTGCAATTGATCATTAAACATCTAAACAATTATCGGAAACTAAATAAATTCAATATGAGGCTTGATTTGGCAGTAGCCCATTAGCAGTAGCAGATACAAGTGGATAACACACCTGATGTTGCGTATGCTGGCTTCTTACAAGCCCCAGTTGGGAGGCCATTGCACCGTGTTGCACAAGCATTGAAGATGCCTATAATCCCTCCGTTGCCACCATCAATTCCGCCCGGGGTCAAAACGCAAGTGTCTGGCTTCAGTGGCTATATGGAACAGAAAAAGTTTATTAGCAAATACCGCTTGGTCATTTGTTAGCTACGGTTTTATATTGATTTCTCTATAATCCCCTCATCTACCATCTTCGTTCGAGGAGGAATAGCATGGCCGAAATGCTACATAATTTGAAACAAGTAGCTACGACGGAAGTTAGCAGTTGACTTTTCAGTGCAATAGCAATGTAATTTTTTAGAAGAAAAACTTCTTCACTTCGCAACAGGCTATTCATTTAGTTTTAGAGTTGGATAGTAGTATAATATTAAAATAGAATACAATAATAATTTTGTGTGGAGTGACTCCACTAGTCCATAATATTAGTTTACAACGAATGCACAACTAGTGCCGTTTTAACTTAAAAAAAAGCTTTCTTTTAAAATCTTTGCTGGATATAAGTTGCAAAAAAAATTAGACTGGGCTTGCTTGATCAGATATATGATGTTCCAAAAAAGTATATGAAATATTACCAATCAAATTGTTAGAATCACAAATATGCTAATATTTTTGTACGCTATTAAATATGTAAAATGTTTTCAAAATTTTTGAATTATTATATTTCAAATTTTGAAATCAGTCCTTACGCCAGGGCACACACAGGCTCCAGTTGCTGAATTTGGGCTATATGTATCCGCCGAGAGCAGAGCCAGTGCTGGAGAGGTGTAGTCACATAACGCATTGCCACCGCCACTGGTGTCACACCACTGCTCACAGCAGTGTAAACCCGGGAAAGATATAACGTCGCATGGGAGTTGAACGTCAGTTCCTACGGCCTAAAAAATACAAACAAAAAACTTTGCGATATTATTGGCTATTTTCTCAAATTTGGCCTCTAAAATTAAAAAAATAAAAAGAATTTGAAAATTTAAATTTTAGTAATTTTTGATCATATATAACTCAACAAATATTGACGATACGCTAAGCAACAACAAAACAGTTATTTGGTTATGTTTTTAAAAAGTACTGCGGTGTATAACATTTTCAAATTTAACATGTTAACAATTAAATTAACTTCGACGCTAGTTAAAACTTCTTGAGCAAAATTTTACCGTAGCGTTATGAAGCTCCAAGATAGCGGAACATACGACTCCATTTGTTGTAATGCGACAGAGTTGTGCGGTTGTGAATGGTGCGCAGGAAAGTGCAACCATACAAATTGTAAAGACTAGGAAACTTGAGGAAGACATGTTAATTTTTTAATTAATCAAAATTTAAAATTGATCTGGATTATATAGGGAAACGAAGCGGAAATTTATTTTCAAAATTCATAACGTCGTATCAAAATGTCAAACAAATCAAACAAGGAAATCATTATACATCATGCTAAGATTTCAACATTTAAAAAGCAAATTTCCTTTAAAAATTATTTTTTTTCTTTCAATTGCGCTCATGCTCCAAAACTCTAATCTCCATGAATGCTTTGACCCAGCATATCGCAAAGTTGGAAAACGTGCAAGTATCCGCAAAAGGCATTTGCAGCAAGATAACATTTCATGTGAGCAAAGGTCACTCATCTGTGCAATTTATGAAAGAAACAAAACACTTTTCCTTATATAATCAGACTCATGATGCAACTTTTAGACGGAAATTTATTCAACTATCACAAGATTATTAAATTGTGAATAATTAATTATTAATTTAATTAATAGTTAGTTACATAAACTTTACAAAAAAAAAATTTGGAATGCTCAAAACCGCTTTTATTAAATCACTGTTAGTAAGGCTTGCTTTTTTACTTAAGTGATATTTTTAGTATTTATTATTTATTTATCATATTTCAAATAGGATAACCATTATGAGTACTCAATTTACCCACAAATAACATAAAGTTTGATTGCACAAAGATCAATATTTCTAGAAATTAAGTAAATGTTTTACTGGTTTTATTATATATTTAAACAAGATATTTATTGGTTGTATTATTTTAATGCTGACTATTATGTATTCCAAAGTTCGGATTTTATTAAATTCATGGTGCAGAACCTCGATGACTCAAAATACGTAGTATGAGTAAGATGTGACACATGTGCACAATTAAACTTTAATTACTCAACAACAACAAGTTTTTCAAAAATAATACAACAGTCAATTGCATTTATTTCAAAGTTACAAAAGGTTAAAGACGATATTTTGAGAGCCTCTTTTGTAAACACAAACACAATGTACTGGGAGAGATTTTATTCTCCCAGGGATACTTTTTTTATTTTCTTATTTCTTATGTCTTCAAAAATAAAGTTTTTGAAAAAAAAACACAACTGTACATATAAGGCAAGTCTCAGCTCAAGCCTCACTCGGGGAATCTAATATGTAAGGTGTCCGATGTGTAAACAAAATGAGTTCAAAATGTCGTACATGGTGTACCAACAAAACCAGCACTAATTTGCAGTTTGACAAGGATACTCAAAACAGTAAAAAAAGAAAAAAAAGGCTCGGAATTTATTTACAACTTACTCTAAAGTAAATAGTGTCACGAAATCTTTTTCGGTGGACTTTGCGTATCTTTATATCTGTATTTATGTTTATGTGTTTTTGATGACTCACCATCGAAATCAGCCGAAACTGAAAAGACGGAAAATGCCACCACGACCAAAAAATTACAAAACAAAATGTAAAATGTACTTGTAAATAATCTATTGCAGAATTTATATGCAATGAATTGTCCAGATAGTCTCCATGTCTGGCCCCAATGTCGACCACACTAATATTGACACGGTTCTAATTTTCATAAACTACATTGATATTGGCACCATTTTGGAAATATACGCTTACGAACATATACGCAAATATATGCTTTGAATCTCATTCAAATTGAGACCAAAATTACAAGTAGTGGTTTGTAGCGTTCAGAAACGCTTCAATAAGTGGCTTGACTACTCTATGCTTAATTTGAACGTAGAGTGTGCGATGCTGAACAAGACAATAACACGATAATAACAAAGAATGAGGCATTGCATTGAAAAAGAACTGAAAATTAAGAAACGAAAAACAATTTTACTGGTATTGTTTTTGCTTTTACCGAAATTCGAAACGTCTGAACTTTTTATTTTGCAACAAACTGCTCGTTTTTTGAAAAGTATGTTTGTTTTTTATTATTCTAGTTTGACAAATCATTTGAATGCGTTATTAATGAGAAAGTATGGGAAAACTAAATTAGAAAAACGGACGTCATCAAGGGGAGCCGTCCAAAAAAAAGCAAACAATTTTGGCTATACTTTGTGATTAGTAACTAATAATTTTGCCTCATAAATGAAATATTAAGTTTATTTTAACAAACTTTGAGTTTTTTTTTTTTTTTTTTTTATGCTAATTGACATTCGCCTAAGGCCTGGTCAACATATGCTGAACATATGATTCTGTGTGCGAGTGA
>JAQFYP010003200.1:0-11278 GCA_034694865.1 Bilobella braunerae | reverse complement strand
CCAAAATCACGCTGAAAGCAAACAAGCCCTTCCTACGACGGTGGGAACTTGACACTCAATTAATATCATTTCATGTTCAAAATAATTACAAATAAAATTCTGATTTATTAAAGTGCTAATATTTTTCAAATTTTAGATTTCTCGCCTTCACTGTCAGAAATTATAGTGAAAAATGTTTTGTAGTGTAAAAGTGGGAAAAATTTGAAGTGAAAGCTTGAGCACAAGCTTTGTGAGGTAGAAAATAAAAGGTTAATTGACCTTGGTTAAGTTCATTTTTAACAGATTTTTAGAAAAGTGAGTTTGAAAATTCCAGGACCGTAGCTATTTTGGAGTGACATTTTATTGATATTTTATTCAGAGCAGAGGATTCGGCCCAGCAGATTAAAGCTACTTTCTTTTTTTGCTGCCTTTTTCTTGTCTCAACATTCACTTCCATATGTCCCGCATTACCATTTGTTTGCTTTTGGTAGGAATCAATCGATTATGAAAACTTGGGAATGATATACGTCCACTTAAATGAAGAAGCTAAACAATTTAAACAATTTTTTAAACAATAAAATAATTTCAAAATGTGTTTTTTTTTTAATTTATAGGTCTACCACAAAGCAAATTCTACATTTAAATTGAATTTATTATTAACGCACTTAAGCGCTTGAAGCATCTTTTATTGAGGCCATTTGGCATCCGGCGGAGTTGGAGAATCGTTTTCAGTTTCGGCAGGCTGGATGTGGTTACAAGATTTATTGTAGTCCATTTATTTCTGTGCTTTCTGTTGATGAGGATACAAGGATACACTGTGCACCCTGTGTGTATTTGTAGCTTCCGGTACAACAGGGAGGGACAGGAAATGAAAACCGGGAAGTTTCAAGTGATTTTCACCACCCAGCCACTGCTAATTACAGAGCTAATATGCTATCAAATTACTCTTCAAGACTCCAATTGTAGCCTTTAGAATCCAAATTCAAAAGGGTATTTTAGCCTGGGCGAAACATGTCACCCAGCTGAACGAGCCTCCTCTCCATTTTGCGCTCCCTGATTTGTCCAATTTACGCAGATTTACAGCTCCTAGTACTGTAATGCGCATACATGCACGGGCCTGTTTGGCATTTTTTTAACAAAAAGCGTTAAAGATATTGTATGGGTTTGATGAGGAAAAAATACATTGTGCATCTCACGATATATGTGTGATTGTCACAATATACATTGTGCATATTGCGAGATACACTGTGAATGTTGCGAGATACATTGTGAATGGAACATGATAACATTATGCAAGTCACGAGATACCAACACGGGCTAGTTTGGCTTTAAGGAAGCACGTGTGTGCGGTATTTAAGAAAAATTAATGACGCGTGGGATCGGTTGGTCATTTTGAAAAGCAAAAGCAAGCCCCTGTTTATAAAGATATCGTTGACGGGAAACTGTGGTTAACTTTTTTAGCATCCTCAAATTCACAGTTTTGTAAGCCGGCGTCAATCTTGTTCATACATTTTTCAAACAAAATTTTGCTCAAATAGAAAAAAAAGTTAAAAATTAGATTAGAATCTCAAGGGCTCTCCGCAGCTTTTTTTAATGAAAATTTAATTTTGTGAAACTAATTTTGTCTGGACTTTTTTCTGCGTTCTTGTTTTAAATGCGAGGGCTCTCGCTGCTTCAACCAAATTTAATTTTCCTACTCATCAACTTGTTTAGCGTAAGGAAAATGAGAAGGCAAGAACGAGTTACGGAGAAAATGGGTTTTTGAATGTTAGAAGAAGAAAGAAGTTATGTTTAGGTGTAAAAGTGGAAAACTAAAAAGAGAGAGTAAGTAAAGAAAAAAGAAAGTTAGGTTAATGCTCTTGAAGAAGTTAAGGATTTATGTTTTCTTTTGGATACACCACCTGTCGGGCAGCATTTACCTTAATCTATTCAATGCACTTTTTATAAATTATCTTACATTTTATGGCCATTTTCAAATTCTACTTTTTGGGCAAAATGGGAAGTAAAAAGTGTTTTAGGAATTTTTATGACATTTAAAAAAAAAAGGACATTTTAGGTTTGTTTCGCACGAGGAGAAAGCGGATTTCCTTAGTTTCTTCAATTCAATTTCTACAAATTACACTTCACCTTCCTTTTCTCCGCCAATCAGAACCAAGAATTTAAAGGTAGCGTACGGCAGGGCTTAACTGTTGGAAACAAGCACCTTGCTTTCATGTTAATGTACAAGTTAGCATTATTGACATAAAATTTTCACTAAATTGAAATAAATTCTAATTATATCGAAATTCTGAATCTTATGTTGAACGTGGACACAACAAAACCGAATTAACTTTTCAGCCTTAAAACCTCTTTAGACTTGCTTTTCTTTGTAAAATCAATATGCGACGTCTTGTTAAACATACTTTAAAAACTATTGCATCGTTTATTTGTGTCACTGATTTGTTTGTGGGCGTAAAATTCTTGACAGGATTCCATTAATAAAACTTTTCCGCCTGACATTAATTATTTATGCATCACTCGGTTTGAAGATAGTGACAGCTACATGCTGTCCTCAACATTAATGTTGTCGACTCTCAACATATGTTGTCACTTAAAGTTCATATTAAACGGCCGTTTCAATAATTTACTAAAATATGCTTTCTTTGAACCATCATGCAGTTCGTTCTCTCTTTTGCGACACTTCAAAATAGGATGAACTTTTCAAACCGGAGAAAATTGTGGAACAGGAGGAAATTATTCGAAGAAGAAAGCTCTAAAACAGAAATTTTGGAAATTAATAGTGAATTCTAAAATAGTAATTTTGGAATTAGAAAATTTGCAAATGAGAAAATTTGAAATTGGACGAAAATACTGAAATGGAGAAAAGTTAAGTATTTGATACGTCGCGGAAGTTTCGATATCAGTTTTTTTTTTAAAAAGGTTCTACAGCAGTGATTTTCTGTTGTAAATTTGTAACTGATACATACTAATTTGGTAACATTTCTTTGCTTAATTCCGGAGACTTCTGGTTTGTGTTAGGTTTAGGAGGGTGTTGGATGTAAGTGTTATTTGTGAGTGAGTGTGGATTCCAATTAAGTTTAACAAATGGGGACTCGAGTTGATGATTGGGAGGCATTAATCAAGATGCTGGATGCTGGAGCAGTACTTTCAACTGCATTGCAGCATTTGCAGGGAGAAAGTTACCAAACTTACTCCGTTTCCTTGCGCCTAGATAAATGTCGCCAGAATTGAACAAAAAGGAAAAAGGAAGCTTAAGAATGGGAATTTTCCAATTTCTAACTACCTACCTATTTCCTGCTACTTTTCACTTTTCAGGAACAAAAAGCAAAAATCTGATCGCAATTCTTGTTCAAAAATTGTTCAAATCAGCTGACAATTTTAGCTTGCAAGGTAAATTTTCCAAATAACGTATTTTTTCAATCATTCAGGCAACTTTTTTTTTGGAACTAAAACTACTAAAAAAAATTACTGGATCACTTTGTATTAAACATGAATGGAATATAACCTTATTTTGTGTACATTTCTCGACAAATTTTTTTTTGAATTTTTCTAAATTTAAAATTGTATTTTCTATTCGATGCCGTTCTAACCTGTGGTAGATACTACTAACAGTATCAACTTTTTTCTTTTTTTCGCTTTCTCTCGAATTCTTTTCTCTGCCTCTGCAATCTGATTCCATAGAGAACACCCATGTCCTCATAACTTATCTTTCGAGTTTGAAATTCTGCCGGTAGACTTTCCCCGTTACAAATACTTTCACTTCCGCTTTCACCCTATCCTATCAAACTCAATCCAAAGTGGCCCTCCCCAAAATGTAAAACTCAACTTGAAGGGCATCTTTTCAGGATCCTTTTCTCAGAAATTGATTTCGAAGCAGGCCCTTTTGGATTTAGAAATAGGACAACTCTTGAACCGAATATGGTTTTGGTATTTGCCGAAACTATAACAATCACTTTTTATAAGGGTTGATAAAAGCGAGGAGAGAGGATCTTGATGACTCTCATGATACGACATTGCGAAAAGTGCTTTTAGAAGGATAAAATTAGATCCCTTGGTGAAAGTCCATTTAGTGTGTTCACTGCAAAAGTGAAAAAAGAAAAAGCATATTATTCAGTCAACATTTTCACTCCCTTCTAAACATTCTAAATTTAAAAAAAATAAATCAATTTTTTTCAACTGGCTAGACAGGCCATTAGAACTATAATTTTTTGTAATGCTCAAATGAATTTCTAATTTTAAACGACTCCTTCCCACGATCCTCTTCTGTAAAATCGTGTGGAATAATTATTTTTACAAGCTCCAACTTGTCCCTTCTGTGTGACATTAAGGACTCAATTACAAAAAAAAGGCTCCCCAAGCTAATGTGGGTACTTAGGAATTTTTGCAGGACCTATTTTTAGACCTAATTTCCGGACGAAGAAATCTTTGAACGCCTATTTGTGTTTTTTTTTTATTACCATTTATTTATTTGTCCTACTACATTAGAGAACACTGGTACAAAACTGTGTAAATTTCCTAGATTTTATTCAATAAAAATGTCATACGTCATGGCGCTTGTAAATGATGTTATTTGTGACTTTATTCTGTAAATTTGTGATTTAAAAAATTAAATGATTTTCAAAACAGATTATTATATATTAAAGACTTTGCAAGATTAGTTGGATTTGCACTTGGCGCGAATAAATCTTCTGTGCGCAACACGCTCTGTTCCAGATTTCCAAATGCCAGAAACAGTGTATTGAGCAATTAATGAAAAGTTAAACACGTGTGTTTCTAATTGCGTCAGTTTTAAAAGAAAAAAAGTTGCAAGAAACTTTTTTTTTGTGCGTACAAATAGTGTACTTTCTCCCTGCGACCCACAATCGTGCCAAGGTAAAACTTTTTTAATTAAGCGAAACAAAAGGCCTTATCTTACCCACATAATCTTATTCCACATACGGAGAAAGTCCTCACATGAAATTGTATCTTGATCTCGCAACCACGATTCCGCTGCCTCAGGACATAAGTAAACTTTCCGCAGATAAAATTTTGCGTAAGTAAATGTACTTTCTCCCTCAAATGCATGTTTTCTAAGCTGCAAGTATCATTTATTAAATTGTATTTTCTAAATTATTAAAAAAAAAGCTTTTGTTTTTCTCTTGACCTGCTGGTATCTCGCATTTTTTTTAGATGCCTGCGCAATCATACTACAGCCATTCCTTTTTTTTTTTTTATAAATTCACTACAATTTTTAAAAATAAAGCTGAAATAAGTATTTTTATGGTGCTGTGTTTTATGCATTATTCTTTTTTATAAAGTCATGTTCATTGCTCTCATTATTGCTACGGTACGTGCTTTGTAGGATTATCAGACTGTTTCAACCTGTTTGATGAGACGCAAGGATAATATTTGAAAATAAGAAGGAAATTTAGAAGTTGATTTATGGGACATGTTGCTTGGGATAGTATCGTGGAAGATGTTATGTGGAAGGGACATAATAGAAAATGCAAACAGAAGATTATTCGGAGCAATTTGTTCTCCTAGGAAATATTTAGAGCTCTAGGAGAAAAGCTCTAGTTCTTAAATCACATCCAAAATTCCCTTTTTTGACCTCCACAGTTCCACTTTCACTCCAAATCTACAAGCAACAGACAAAAATGTGTCAAGTTATTGTAGAACCAGGAGAAAGTTAAGTGAAAAACCAATTTCGAGAAATAGACATAATTTCCCCAAAAGCTTTCACCTAAATCATTTCTAAAATTTCCAAAATTTTAAACGAAATGTTACTCAAAGTTTTCTAGAATTTTCAAAAATACATATTATTATTACACATTATTATTACACGAATTTTTGGTGAATGAAACATTTGAAAATCATATTGATTAAAATCCGAAATAAACAATACAAATTGAAATAAGAAAATAATCTATTTAGAAAGTTTACTTTACTCATTTGCGAGTTGTGGTCCGACAAGGGTCGACAGTTCAAGAAACAATTTTTTGGCCTCTGGAGAACGGAAAAGTGAAAGTAAGCGAGGATCCCATTCCTTTTGATTTCCCTTCAAGAAGTTTAAAAATCTCAAAAATTTGCGCCACGTACTACAACTTACAGCCTCCTGATTCTGAACTTTATAATCCAAGGTTTCACTTTCACTTTTAAGTGGATTTGAGGCTCCTGAGAAGGAAATAAATTTTCAAAATGTCCCCCGATTTTTCAACATTCTGAAACTGAAGAGGACTCGTGGGAATCAGCAGGGTATTAGGGCCAATGGAAAATTTATGTTTACCCAACTTCCTCTAACCAAAAACTACTTTTTCAAAGCCTTCATTTTGTAAGAATTATCCTCCGTGTCACAGAAAAGGCCCATGTTTAGAACTTTTCTTAAAAAAAAGTGAAAGCATTAAGCCTCCTCGAGGTGATAAGAAAGGAACTGAAAAAGCGAGGCCTTCAGATTTTGTTAACAAATTTGGGCTTCTGTGTTTAGCGGTAATGTGACGAGTGGTTGTTTGTGTTTGCAAAAATAAATGAGGCCGTACTTGTTTATCGAAATAAACACGGAATTCAATTTCCTTTAATGAATTTCCCTCCATCACTGTTCACTAAATGAAATTGTAGTACTATTTTTTGTCTTTTTTTTTACCTTTTAAACTCCGCTAATAAATAAGACGTAATATTGATCCTTAAATATAAAATCATGGTACAGATTCTGTTTTCTGCCAATTACATTCCTAATTCTAATGTCTTTACATACATTAAAAGCAGAATTGTGAGTGCGTGACAAGGGGGGAAAGTAGAGAAGGAGGTTCCATGCCATAATCTAGGCAACAATAATCTAGGCAACAAATATCTAGGCAAGACAATTATTTAGGCAGCATAAAAATCTAGGAAACGACAATCAAGCTTTATATCGATAAAAACCACTAATTATGAGGATAAGTGAGACTTTCAAACCCCAGTATATGAAATCAGTTTGTTGACGATAGCTTTGCTAAATGTCAAATAAACGAATCAATCAGTATATGAAATCAGTTAAATACTGTTGCTTCCGCTAGCAAAATCAGAATTTTTTTAACTTATTTCCTAAGATTTTTCCTATATGTACCCAATCAAAACACTTAATTAAAACCTAAGCTAATTTTTCAAAACCTAACCTTCAACCTACAAGAAAAGTATAAAATGTCCTAGATTTTATGCTGCCTAGATAATTGTCTTGCCTAGATATTAGTTGCCTAGATTATTGTTGCCTAGATTTTTATTCTGCCTAGATTTTTGGTTTGCCTAGATTTTTGTTGCCTAGATTATTATTGCCTAGATTATTGTTGCCTAGATTATTCAGCCTAGATTATGGCGTGCTACCGAGAAGGATGGCCTTATAAAATTGATTTGCGATTCATACACATCCTATTTGTTTATTACAGAAAATTATGCAGCACTCCTTAACGATTAAAAAGTTAATGACTTGGCCAAACAAGCGCGTCTAAGGAGTACTTAAATAGTAATTATTTAATTCAATGACAATTTTTATAATTATTTTAAAAGTCATCCAGTAAAAATTGGCTTGTTTGGCTTAATTTACTACAAAGCCAAAGCTATTCTAGATGATAATTATTTATGAAAATTTAACAGCCTAAGATTATTAGATGTTATATCGTTCAGGATTAATGACGTGCAATCTTTTTTTTTCATTCCGCTTTAAAAAAATATCGTTTTCTTTTGAAGGCCTGAATAATATAGGAATGTATTTGGAAAGGTCATTGGCCAAATACGAAGTGCTCTTTTTTGAAACAGTGTGAGCCCCTTTTTTGAGGCTCCTGTTTGACTTTGGGCAAGGGTTCTCTGACTTATTCAGCACAAATGGGCACTTGTAAATATGGGGAAACTGGGAAATCAGCTTTCTCTTTACGCTTTCTCTTCTTATCAAAAGTGAACCCCCGTAACTTTTTTTTAGAACAAAGTGTCAAGGGAGCCCTTCAAGTGTTCAAACAACTCACTCCGATCAATTCAAGGTCGTTAATGAAGCCCTTATTATCAAAATCAAATCGATTTCAGTATAACATCGCTGACAATGAAGAGCAGCGATTTCCCGCGTACTAGTTGTAAACTGAATTAGTACCCCGTGACACTCCTTTGTTTCGAATTTCCTTCATGCTGTTCTTTTAAGTTGGATTTTTCAAACACCGTCTATTTGAATATTCTAAAAAACTTTGAACAATTTTAGAAACAACAAATTCATCATCGCATTGACTCTCTTATTTGTAATTGCTTGATGCCAGGTGTAAAATATTTCAAAGAAATCCCTTCTAAAATAATGAGCTTCAGTTGCTTGTTCGTCATTAAAATGATAAATGTGATGAAACAGTCCCTACCACTTCTGCGTCAAAAAGTATCAAACACAAAAACAAGGCATACTGTATACAGTTTGTTCAGCTTTTAAATTTAGAAAGCAAAACAAGCCCTTCTTGGGAGAAAAATAGAAAGAATATGAAATGGGTTGGATTCGAACTGTGGCCATCTGAGTTTTTACCTAGAAGTCTTGGCCAGTAAGCAACAGCTGTGAATCAGCCAGGAAATGCTGGGGAGAGCCCCTTTTCACACACTCACAATAACAGGTTTTTTCATTTATACAAAATATGTTAATTTTGTTTTGATTTTCTGTTTTAGAAAACAGGGCTTTTGTAGAGTTGCTAATTTAGAAGTTGATTTATGGCATTTGAGGTTTAGGCTAAAGCAGGCGGTTTGCAGGTAGATTTCGAAGCTCAGGGAGCATAAGTTAAAGTTGAAATACAAATGGATGCTTCACTTTCTCCAGAAGCTGCCTCCAGGAGTCGGTTGCTGGAGAAAGCTGGTGAAAGGAGACAAAATAAATCACTGCGAAATCCTTCATTCTAAGCTCGTAGATCTAATGGCGCGTGTATAGAGGCAGACGCTCAAAATACGTTTCATTTGTAGAGGAAGAAAGCTCCCTCTTGAGAGCTTAATTTATTGGGACAAAATCAATTAAAAATAGCATTAAATTAGTATGTCACATATCCCCCCAAAAGTGTCTCGAAATATGATACATGACACCAACTGTTTTTTAATCAGTGCAAAACGCTGTTCAGTAATTTTAACAACTTTCCTAAAAATGTTGCATGCACAATGTGAGACTTTTCCTCCAGCACACTTTGCAAATACACCTTTAGTTTTAGGCAAGGACTTGAATGAAACTAGCATTTTTTCTGCCGCTTTAGACATTATTAAGCACTCAGAGCTCTACTGTCACTTTCCCTGGAGAAAATATCCTTTCTCTACTGAAAATATTTTTTTTTCTAAAAAAAAAAAAAAAAAAAAAAAAAAAAAAAAAGTTAGAATTTATCCGCATATTTTACGACATTTAAATACACAGAATTAAGCAAATTAAACGGAAACTCACAGCTTTCATAAAATTGTTTCCGCAAGCTTACACGCAAGTGGTGTACATGCCTTTGTGAAAAACTTTGTATTTAATTTGTGTTGTTGAACAAATTAAGCTACAAAGCAAAGCAATAAAAAGTGAAAAAATGTGTGTTGTAATTTTGTGTTAGAATTGTAATACTTTTTGAAGTAAAGTGACGCACACTGAACTGATTCTGTAGGAAATCAGCAAATTTTCTAGCGGGAAAATTTTAATAACGTTAAAGTTCACTTCAACTAATGAACTATCTCGAGCAGGTTGTGTAGCATAAATTTTAAAGTTAGCAAAGTTTTCCAGGAATTTTCCAGCAGATTCGCAATTCCAGTGGGCAATGGCCTGGAGAATTACCTGGAGATGGCCAAAGGTTAACAACCTCCATAAAAGGCGTCAATGCCACCACACCATAAACATAGCCAATTTGCCCAGACATCCAGCCTTTTATGACCTATTTTCACAGAGCTGGATTCTCAGCGATTTTGAGCATTACTGCGCTGCTTTTTTCGGCGTCGAAAATCCCTATACTAGCCATCATACACACAGGCGAAACAGTTTTGGTATTAAAGCAATTTTGGACAATTTGGTTAATTTTTAACATCACTGTAAGTAAATAACATCACTGTTTAGGTTTAATCAAGGGCGAATTTGCGCTCTGGAGAAAGTTACCTTCAAAATAAATGGAAAATAAAGTAGGTTTTAGGTTTCAGTTGATTTAAGGTTTTGTTTTGTTTGTATTTTTTTAACAAAGTAAGTTTCTGGAGAAAGTTTTGATTTTTTTTTTGAAAAATTAAATTGAGCCCTTGTCATTTGATGTTAAAGATGACGAATTTCTTGGCTTTGCAATTTGATGGATGTTGGGCGTCCAAGACAATGGAATATTTTCTCTTCATTGTATCTTGAGCATCGTGCGCCGCAGAGAGCACGGAGACATTTTTGCTGTCTGAGCGAGTGAAAGCCGTGAAAGCAGAGTAATGCTCCGCCGTTGCTGGGCTCTGTTCAAATGAAGAGACTTTTATAGTCGTAGTTTTCTGTGGTACATTTACGGTTCCCGAGAGACGCGGGGCACATCTCATGACATGACAACAAAGTGCAGGAGTAATTTTTTTTAATTGTTGTTTCCCAGTATGTTGTTGCGGCGAACGAATTAAACATTTTGAAAATTAACTAACTAGAAATTTGTTTCTAAAAACTTTGTCTAAAAGGTTTTTGAAAAATGAAAAATGCCAAAATATTCAAAATGATATTTAAGCTGATATTTAAGCAAACTAACCGAGCTTTGTTGCCACTTACCATTTCATATGTGTTTATTTTATGTTTCAGGTGCTATTATTTCAACATACACAAATATGCAATTCAGTGAAATTTGAAGTCATCGACTCTCGATTTTGGGGAGTAATATTCTGAATGTGAAAAAGTAAACATTGGTTTCAAATTTCAAACTTTTTAGAATCAAAATTTTTAAACTTAAATTTTTTGAATGATGAGATGAGCGTGATACAACTTTTCATATTTAAGCTAATTTGATTTTTGGAAAGTGGGCCAAGGTCGAAATTTTGAATATAGGGGGAACGCGACCCTACTAAATATTTTATGGCATCCAATTTCAATAATGCATAGTAAAGTTTCAAAATTTCATAAAAAAAAGTTTCTGCCTTAAAATGAGATAAAGCAGAAGTTTGAGAGCATGCAATGTCAGTTTGAGAATATGTTGCCTATTTTGCTAGGAAAGTGGGTCCGAGGACGGTGGCAACCAATGGATGGAAAGTGAGTCAGTGTTGTTCAAAATGGCGGGATTTTTAGATTTTTTATTATTATTTGAATTAGGGGCGGATGCGCCTTCCTTTCAAGTTTAGAACGTGAATAAGGATGAGGCTTAAATTTTATGCAGAG
>JAQFYP010003199.1:0-11279 GCA_034694865.1 Bilobella braunerae | reverse complement strand
CCAGGGTGACTCAATTTGCGTTGATGTGACCTCACACTGGGGAGGGTGCACACCCCAAAACGTTTGTTGGATGTGGTACTGGGAAGACGACCTTCCATGGAACTACACTGCAGCACGATCGGCAAGGATGGGTTGCGCAGAAGGTGCAAAAATTTACAAGCCCAAACAAAAGAACACGTCCAGTGTGAGAATCCATTAACAATATCTACAGTATTGTGAATCATGTGTCAAATGGATAATAAAAAATTCTTAAAAATGTAGTCATTGCCCAAAATTTGACATATTTTTTTAAGTTAACAGGACAAAAACTAAAATTCAGAAGTGTAAATAATAGTATTTAGTTACTTATTAACTCCGCTTCATCAAAAGTATCATATTCTATGTACTCGAAAAATGTTGTAATTCCAAACTTAACGAATCTCACCAGCCTACAAGTGAGCAGGGGCCGACGTAGCAGCGGATACGTATCCTGCCGGATAATTTTCCAGCACTCCAGCATGTGAGCTTCAAATATCACAAGCGGCGGCTACTGTCAAACCATTCAGAAAACTGGTTTTCATATTGTGGAGTATTTGTGCGTGTAAGATGTCTGTTGGGTTTGGAACAATGAGGAGCCACCCATAGTTCACGTCATTTTCCCTCGAATAAAAACACTCTCGAAACGGCTACCTAGACGAGGACTTTGCGAACTACTTTTCAGAAAATTTTCAAAAAATCTCCTATCTACAAGTTAACATTTTTGATAAGTCGAAACAGAAGCCTGAACACTATCCGCTGCGATCGGGGGGGGGGGGGGGAGGGGTGGTGGGCTTGAGCCGGTATGCGAAAAACAGGGTTCGGCCTCTGCAAGCTGCAGAGGCTCCTGTTCAGCATAAAGCCTTCAGCCTCACTCAGGCCGAGCCCACCCTCCCCCACTCATTCGCACAATAAACAAGACATTTTATTTATTTATTATTATTATTGTAACTAGATAAACAATCCCGTCCTACGACAGAAAGATTTTTTTACCTTAAGATTTAAATTAAGGACGATGCTCATCTCTAGCGTTCAATGATTGCAGATAGTAAGAGTTTGTGTGTGATCAAGCAGAAAGTATCCTCCCTACCTGGCACATGCATTTACCTGTCCAATTTCTCATGCTGAGCGAATATCCTCACGGCAAAAATAAAGTAATGCAAAATCTCACTTTCTACCACTTGTATAAAGAATTGTTGCCATAAACACGGCGCTTTTTTATTTATACTAGCCAAACAAGCCCGTCATAGAACAGAAAAAGTTAATTATTTGAATTTTTGTAATTTTGCTCAAGCCTGACACGCTTTTTGAAAAGATGAAGGTGCTTTGAAGTACCTAAAAATTACCTTAAAGTAGCATATGTTTCATTGGGCATATTTTTTTTAAAGTTTTTGAGCAAAAATTAGGAAACATTTACGTATGAACCCAGAAATTGGCAATTATGTTCTACATGTTTAAATGTTAGGTTCCTTAAAGGGTACCTTGTTCAGAAATGGCGTGTATGGCTTTGCTTCAAAAATCACCATTTTTTATTCTAATTAACTAATTTTTATTAGTTAGTTATCAGTTAATTGGTTAATTTTAACTGACTAACTGGTAAAAAGACGTAAGGAGTCTCAAGTTCAGGCCCATTTACTCTCTTCGCCGCAAGTACGTATTATTTAAACCATTGAGTTATATGTGTTCTGAATTTTCAGATTGACGACGCTCGCCCTTTATTCTACTCCATGAGCCACACCACAACTCGGCACAACAGTCTCAAATTCAAATGTACCGCAAAAGTTGAGCGTCGTAGTTTTAAGCATTAGGTAATCTAAGCCTAATTAATTTGAAGTAAAAGTATGCTAATGAGGGTTTTCTATTGTTCCTCCAGCGATCAATTGTGTTAGAAATTTTTCAGAAAAAAAATCGTAAGCATTTGTCTATGTTAATTTAAATATTAAATAAATTAAATATAAAATTCATTCACAGTTCCTCAATCAAGTTTGTTTATTTCCTGGAGAGAGTCTCATATATCAGAATAAGTATCAGAATTTATTGTATAACTTCACAAGTATGACACAAGTATGTGCAGAATAGGTGTATGGCTCCTTTAAAAAGTACCTGTACCCTTAGCAAGTTATTAGCAAAGGCAACCTTAGGATAATACTTCTGAACATAGTCATTGAACAAAACAAGTGTAATTTCAAATTTTGAATCAGTTTATACAAAATATTTTATAATTAGTTGCATAACTGAAGAACTAAGTTGGCACCGTTCTCTTTGACAGGAAAATAACAGTTTAAGTGACAATTTACAATTTATTTTCAAGATTACAAAATTTTTCAAAGTGTTTAGAATATTTATTACAATTAAAACGGAAAATGCGACAATTGTGTCTGAGTACTTACAGCTTCTGGAAGTGTGTATGGTCGAAATTTTACGACTGATTTTTGATAAAAAATGGAAAAGCAGATTTGAGGAATTTACCGGGTAAATTAAATCATTATTCTTTTTTAAAAGCACCTCATTAAACTGAACATATTTCTCTATTCGATGCATTTGATATGGCTAATCATACTTTTCTATTGAAAATACACGATTTGGCTGAAAATCAGTCCTTATTTAATTAACAAACCCTAGTTGCATACGTTGCTCTTAAAAATTGAAATCTAAATACTTTTTGTTCAAATGTTTTCATATAGGCTTTCAATTGTGTGAATTTATTGCATACTGAAAATCTGCATATAAACTTTCTAACTGTAAATCTAAAGTAGGCAGGTGTTAGGGTTGAATTTCAAAAGAGCCATCTCAAGTGAAAGCTTATATTGCTTCACTATTGTTACAAAGTTTATTTATAGAATTTTTGTGTGAATTCTAAAGACAACTCGTCAAAGTCGAAGTATGAGATTTGCAGGCCGTTGTGCTTGTTGATAGCGTTCCTGCATAGCCATAATAAAAAAAAATAAGGCAAACAAAGTATTGCTAACTCTTGTTAACACTAAACTAACGTCAGGTTATTTGTTAAATTAATTGTAGTTAACAATTTAGTAGTAAACATTATGGCCAAAATTTCTCCAAACCTACGGCATCTCGATTCACTAATTTCGGACTATTTGAAAAGAAGAGACTTGCTACAAGACAAGGAAACTGTGAGTAGTGCTTATTACTTTAGCAGCTTCTAAGTGGTTTACACGTTTAATTGTTACGCATCTTGCATCTTGTTTACATGTCAGATGTTTACGGGATATTGGTTTAGATACAACTAATTGCAAATTGTTCTATGTTCTCATTAACAGGCAGTGGAGGAGTATATGTCAGACTCTGAAGGTTTTACATTGGAAAACGTTTATTTCTCCCGCTTCGGGTAACGCGCATACTAAGTTTCAATATTTCATTACACCCGAACAAGCCAGCCCAAAAACAATGGAATTCTAAATTTACCAGCCATTGCATCACTTTGATTATAATTGCAAGTCTGGGTTCCAATATTAATAGCGGAAGCGAAGCGAAAGTTACTTATGTTTTCGTCATTCTTGTCCGTCCGTCTGTCTGTTCGTCTGTCCGAGCCTCACGATTATCTCACATATCTCAATTCTGTTTTTGGATATAAGTTCCTTGATATCCGACCCAGTTTATTTTAGTCTGACCGGAAGTGACCCCCATAGGGGTCAAAGGTCAAGGTCAAGAGAATTCATTCTACCGTGCGTTTCACCAGAAACTGAACACCCGAAAATAAACAATTTATTTATTTTGCTAAATTATGAGGGGATCTTGAGAGAAAAGTAATTGCATAACCTAACGTGAATCGTTGACAACGCTAAGAGAAAGAAAAATTTACAACAAATCCCGCTTCATAAAATTAGCTATTGCCCATGGTAACAAAAGGAGGTGTTCAGTTTCTGGTGAAACGCACGGTATAACAACATGAAAAATAACCCTTACAAAAGTTGTTCCTCTTAAATAGGGGAACAACATTTGTATAAAACACTTTTTTCTGTAACCCCCCAATGACCCCCAAAATGACCCCTTGACCTTAAAATGACCTTTCAAGGTCAAGCCCTACTTTTGCATGAGACAAAAAGAAATGATGGTCCCGATGACCCTAGAGCCCCCCTTGACCCGAAATTGACCTCTTGACCTCAAAATGACCTTTCAAGGTCAAACTCTACTTTTGCATGAAACAAAAAGTTATGACGGTTTAAATGACCCCAGAGCCCCTCTTGACCTGGAAATGACCCCTTGACCCCATAATGACCTTTCAAGATCAAACTCTACTTTTGCATCAAACAAAAAGTTATGATGATCCCAATGGCTCTTAACGCCCCGTTCACCCAGAAGTAAGCCCTGGACCTCCTTTTCCGTACTTCTGTTTTCTAGTATAAGGATTTTTATTTCTAATTCTACTTTTCCTACTTCCGCTACTGGTTGACAGTTTTGACACGGTTTATTTTATTTTCGTTTCCGTTGAATTCAAAGTTGAGTTTTGTTGAATTGAAATTTCCCTCCTCTCGTTATAAACATGCTGCAGAACCTGTAGAATTCGAACCAGAACGTATTTGTCATCAAATCTCTAACATAGCTAAACCTAAAACGTACTTTTTTGTTAAGGAAAGACACCAAAACCGCAATACTGCTTGAAAAAGTAATTTCTACAGGTAACCGTGAGCCTAACATACAAAAACCACTTTCACCACCGCCCTTCCTCCCTGCAGAGGTATGTCAGCACTTCATTTAACTCTTTACTTTAAAAACCAACTAACAAAAAACAGTTTTAACTATATTACACTAACAAAATACTATATTTGAACTATATTCAACATTATATGGTCTAACGGTAAATCTAGTGTTAGCATTAAACTTGACCATTTATTTGCAGGTGATTGCGTACATACTCGACTCATGTTCTGTGAAGCAGTTGCTAGCTCTGCGACTTCTCAACAAATCCCTGAGCGAGCTATGCTGTAAAAGTCTGTTAAATAAGTCATGTAAACCGAACCGTTTTACGTCACTTGACACCATGACTAGATTTCACAACATCATTGAAACTCGAATTGAAGGATGTGGAATTCCATTTGGAGCACATTATTTTACAGCATGGAACCTATACAATATTCGGACCGTTGGTATAATGGGCTGTGATATAAAAGCTGCACATTTTATAAGCAATGAATTCCTGTTCGAAACATTGCCAAAGCTCCCAAACCTTCAGAAGCTGATGCTAAAAGAAACTCCAATTTTCCCGGACCTAGATTTGCAAAATAGTTCAAAACTACGTCGTTTAAATTACATCAACTTCGCTGCACCCCACATGACTAGTTCAGAGGACAAAAATTTAGAGTACTTGGAAAAGTGGCTTGCTCTTGCTCCTGGTCTTCAGGAAATTAAAAGCAAAATTTCTCTTCAAATCGACTCAGCGTCTGATTTGGTCAACCTATTTCACTCGCACGGATCACTTCACAAAGTTTCTGTACTCGAAGTATCTGCCTCATTTGAAAATGGCGCGGTAAGTTTTCGGAATCTTTTCGAAGCCGAACATATATTTCTGTAGAAACCTTTCATTGAAAAGGTTTTGTTTCTTTGTATTTCATTTATAATAACTTTACTAATGTAAACGTTTGAAAGATTTGGTATTGGAAGTATTATGCGAAGTACTAACTTTTCACTGCAAGCAATATTTAAACAGCAGGCTTGTTACAATTGATACTTTCAAAAGTTACAACTGTCTTTTTGTTTTAATTTTTATAATTAATTCATGAGGTATTGTTTTTAGACTATTTAGGTGTCATAGTAAGCTTCAGCGCATAAAAAAACCCCCAAATACATGCAGAACCTTATTTGAAAAAGAATTTTTTTACATATTTTTTACTCTCAATCAACTAATTGGAATGAATTTTCAAGTCATGCATTAGAAAATTGATGCAATCGATCCTTTTGTTTCACTTAGAAAGCAAAAAAAAAGAATAGAGAAGAATACGAATCAGGTTGGGTTCGAACTCGAGGTGTTTGTTTTTGAGGTATACTTTTTCACCTATTGATCTAACAAAATTGAAGAAAGGCCAGGAAATTTGGTGAAATAGTTCCTGACCACAATCAATTACTCAAAACAAACTGGCTTTTTGTTGTAATTGTAATATTGCATACCTGACAATGTTTCAAATTTTCAGATGAGTGTCAACCTTTTGCCCCATTACGAAGCAACTGGGTTGTACGCCTCTCGAATTCGGATTTTTTCCAACTATGTTAAACAACTGACTACTCCATACGGGCAATATGTACCGCTCAGCAATCTACCGGGTGTTACGAGCATCGAACTCCTACTTGAAGGAATTCACTCGGACAACATTCACATTTGTCCTGGACAGTTTCCAGCTCTCAAGCACGTGACTCTACACAGTCCGCAAGATAGCTCCTTTTTAAAAAACCATGCAAATATCGTTTTCTCTGAAGTGGATTCCCTCACTATAACAACCCATGATTGGACGTCGGTTGCAAACCAATCAAATTCCAACTCAATTTATCACCGCATTTTTCCACGGATCACAAAATTAGGACTTGGTGGCCGCCTCACCTCCAAACATGACATCGAATACTTCGCGGAGAATTTTGCAGAATTGACAAGTCTTCATTTTATTGACCTTGATGTCATTAAATATTGGAATTTGGGAGAGCAAAAAAACCAGAAAGAATGGCCATTCTCGCAACTTAAATGTAAGCACAAAATTTTTGTATTATTAACCTTAACTTATAATACCAATATCATAGCTAAACGAGCCCGTCGTAAGAAAATGAACTAAAAATTTAAAACTGAAATATCCCGGCCCTGAGACAGGCATGTTTTGGTTTATGCTAAACGATCAAAACAAAAAACCATACAAGCAGTCCGAAGTCGTTTGATATTAATTTCTAGCACGTAACATGAAATTTTTGTATGTATTTTCTTTGTTACTTCGTAGGATGTGCAATTGCAACCGCACAAAAACCCTTTCACTTAAACTTTCCTTTCTGCTTTTAATAGTTGGGCCTTCAAAGTTACAACAAAGTATATTTTTTGCGTTTTTTTTATGGTTAAACAAATAGTAATTATACTAACACCAGTCATACAAGCATGTTCTAAAGTAGAAAACTAAGTAGAAAATACCCCTGTCCTTGGACGTGGTTATTTGAATTATAAAGTAAAACTGACCATTACATGATTTCTGCAGATCTAAAAAAAGTGGAGTTCAGCAAAACATATTACCTCAATACGCTTGTAGAGGACCTTGTGACTTTGACACTTAGCAAGAGTTTGCAGCCGCTCGAGGATCTCATTATTAAGTGGAGGAAGACAGAAAACACAGGACGGATATCGGTGTGTTGTACATAACTAAAAACGTCTTTGTTGAGTTTAAGTTTTAAACTTTAATGAGTTTTTGTTGAGTTTTAGGAGGACAGACTCCGCCTCTTCTACGCTATGAATCAACTCAACTACCACAAGAACTTGAAGTTTAGGGTATTTGAACCAACTGATTTATTTTGATGGAATTCTACTGAGGCTTCTTTTACCATTGAACACAACCACTGCAGTTAATTTAACTCGAGAAATTTCAGAAGGCCTCACTTTGTAGTTTCGTTGTAGTTAGTTATCCTTCAAAAATTGCAACTATACAAAAGTATCGAGTTTTATTTCTCAACTCTAGAATGCACATAATGTGTGAAAAGACACCTTGGTTTAGCCCGATACTTTGGATACCATCCCGTCACCAACAACCATTGGTACCATTTTATTTGTATTTATTTTTTTTAGGTAAACCTATCCCTAACCTATGAATAAGAATTAGTTTGATGGCATAATCATTCGATTTGCTACTATTTTTTTTTAAGACTCTTATCAATCAATCGTTTATTTGGCATTCGGCGTAAGCCATAATCAACACGATTTGCCACTATTAAAAATCAACACTTTTCGTGACCTATCCAATATAAAATGTCTGCTATAACCACTTTGTTTGGTAGATTATAAGATTGTTTTTATATATACTAATGTCAATACATTTATAGGAATCTATTAAGATGTTCTATTAATATTTCGAAATTTTGTAGCATCAATTGATGAAACGTTAGTGTGATTTGCATTTTTATGAGAGTACACATATTTCGAGTTTTATTGGTATAATCAAACCTAATTTATGAAGAGCATAAATACTTTGCACTTTACTTAGTTTTTTTTTCTACCATAATTTACACATTGTTGCTTTATTTTTGTGCCGAGGATCCAACTCCGCTTCCCTCATGTACCAAGGTTATCGGGCCGAATGCTGTTGAGGGGTTTGAGAGGCCGAACTTTCGGTTTCGATGTCTAACTCAAAACCGAAACAAACCCGAAAATTGAAACATATTCAGACCAAAGTTAGGTTTTTGAAGTGATTTTTTGAATTCGGCTTACATGTTACTAGAAGTCAGCAACCAAACTTGAATACCTTATAAAACCGAATGGTGTCCGCTTGCGTTTAGAATTACGGTTTTCAAAACATTAATTCTCCGAAAGTAAACCGATTTCATACAGAAAGTGGTAAATATCTTGGCGAGAAAAATCTTTTTTGAATATTTTGTTTGTTTTCACAACCGAGTGTTTAAATTGGTTAAAAATTTTAAGTTTTTGTTTAAAAGTAAATGCAATTCACTTGCTTAATTAATCGTGTAATGGTATCGTATTTCGCAATTTATACAAAATTTTTACGGTACTTTAAGATACTATCAAATTCAATGTAATAGTGTTTTAATTAAATGTAATACAACGCACAGCTTTTTAAACTTTTTTCCTCGACTTAAATACTTTTTTTTTAAAGATTAAGGTCAGGGGTCACCTCGCTCATTGAGACTTATATTCTCATTTAATACAAAACTAGCAAGAAAGAAAAAAAACGATGTTTTGGTATAAGGGGTCATTAGGGGGTCATCGAAATGAGGTTGAAGGGGCAAACCCCTTGTTCCTATCTTCGAACTTGACGGCGAAAATTTTCTCCAAAAAACACGCTTCAAAAGATAAAATCCGTTCAAAAATTATGGTGCAAGTAGGCGGACGGACGGACGGACAAAACTTTCTGATAAAGTAGCTAATACGCTACTTAATAAATGTAAGAAGCCATGCCTTGCTCCCGACCCTCGCAGAGTTACATAGAAAAATTATAGCGTGGTGAATGATCTCCTGTTGTATAATTTACTCAACGAATAATGGTACATTGGACAATGCACAGTGAAAATGTTCCCCCTTTGTAAAAAATAGACCGTTAATTTGGCGGGAAATTAGTAACATGACACAGCTAATAAAATATAAATTTAACTAGAAAAAATTTGAATTTTTTATTCTCGAGATTTTTATTAACGTTTCAAACCCCATGGAGCAAAAAAAGTGTCGTTGTTTGTTTTTTTTACGACTTTTTTTTGTAGTTGGTCAAAAAAAATTTGGCATTTTTTTTTTAAATTTTCTATTCACCGCATTGCTTTAGCACAGCCTAAGCATGGAATGAAAAGTCCTGGTTTTTGGCCTGCTCTTTTAAGCCTGCTGTTGTGGGATGAAGTTAACTAATTAAAATTGAATTATTTAGAGTCAAAATGGAAATTTTCCTCCTCAATTTTTAAAGTCAAAGAGAATTAAATTGTGACGTAAAAGGCAACTTATACTCTCGCTCAACGAGTTGAGTTAGTGTTCACAGCTTTTATGACTGGAAATATTTGCATAAGTCGAAGTTATACCTAATTTAAGTTCGTGCATCACAATGGGAATTCTCTCATCAATTTTTTTTATTTTGTGATGAAGATCATGTTATTTTGCTAATTTGAATTCTACATTTATTTTCGTAATTGTGAAGGATGATTTTATAAAAGCAGTAATTAAGTTACAGCAATGATTAGGTGATTAGAACGGGGAAAAACGGCTTTTATGAATTTTAAGTAAATGAAACTTGTCTTGAGAAATGAGTTTTTTTATACTAACAAAACGCAATAATACGAGTCCTATTTTTTCTTTATAAAGTAACGTGGCATAGTTACTTTATAGGAATTTTTTATATACCAGTTTTTCCATCGGTACGTCTGAATAAGCCAGATCGTGTGGATTTTTTAAAAATCAGTTTCCGAAAGAAAGTTTCAAAGGTCAGATCTGCAGATGACCTTGAGGGTCATCCCTCCTCCTTCAGTTCGACTCCCACGTGACCCCAAAACAACGAATAGTATTTTTTGTTTGGTTTTTTTTTGATGGTTGACATACATAAAATAGAAAAGTGTAATAGACAAAAATGGCTCATTATGACCCCTGATCCTATTGCATCAGTAAGATGACCCCAAAAACAGAAATGTTTTTAAAGGTTTTAACATAATTTGAATGAAATTTAAAGTACAATGGACCAAATGAGACAGATTAAATCTGAACCTGTTCCGCAGTGGGATGATGCCACCCAGAATAACCCATAAACCAAAATTTTGCAGTAATTTTTCTGAGAAGAAAAAAGTTAACGTTGCAAACATAACTCCGTTACCGAGATAGAGATATTTATCTCCAACTTCTAAATTACTTAAGTGATGAATTGTAAGTTCTTGACCTTTAGTGATAGTGACAAAAAAATTCATCCCAAACATTGTAAAAATATACATGAAAAGAACCGGTTGCAGGCAAGGTAATGGACATTAGCGCCATTTATTAAACCCCGAAAATTTTTACTTTACCAAGATAATTTTCATTTTGAGCTAAAGATAGTTTCTTCACCAAAAGCAAATTATGTACTTTAAAATATTCTCAAACAGAAAGACATCTGACGATTCTAATACTCCGTTTTCAACAGACTAATAAGAGATAGTCAAATAGGCTCAACTAGGCAAAAATTCAATTTCTTATTTACAAAAACTTTATTCGTGTCAAATTTTTTGTTAATAACTAAGAAATACTTTATACCGTGTTCTATCGACAATAAAAAACAGGATGAGAATTTAAAGCAAGCAGATCCAATTTACAATTATTTAGAGAAATTTAATGTCTAAAAAAATTGTTTTAAATTACATTTTATTAAGCTATCATCTATTCAACTGTTTTACTCATACGCAGCTACTAAGTATGTGCTGTTTGATGAAATTTTTTGTGTTAATTTAATTTCTGATGCAATAACGTTTAGCAGAATCAGCATGCTTGGGTTATCTGTTAAAACCAAAGTGTTTGATTTCTAAAGCTTAGTACAATCAATCAATCGTTTTATTGATATACGGCAAACCCAGATCAACATGTTAACATTATTTTGTTAGTAAGAGTTACA
>JAQFYP010003198.1:0-11280 GCA_034694865.1 Bilobella braunerae | reverse complement strand
GGAAGCCGTGGGATTCGAACCCACGAGTGCAGTGTGGAGAGTGCAACGCACTTACCACTAGACTGCGGCGGCTAACTACAAGCATATATTGTGAACGCACCTAAGAGCAGGCCACTCTTCATGTTAACTTTCTTCGGATACTTGCTTCTTTGCTGGTGATGTTTCAAAACGTTTTGCTCATTTACAGTTTTGTAATTACTATTTCTAGTGTTGTCACGTAATTTCATCCAAATTCCCGACTGAAGCATTCCTTGAAATCTTTGGTGTAGAAAGTTTAATCGATCAAAACTTAGCAACCTAGTCGCGACAAAGTACGTTCGCACCAAAAATTTGTCTTCTCCGTAATACACGTCGTCAATCGTGTCCTTTATTTTTTCCTTGAGAATCTTCAGGAACGTTTTGTCTAAAACCGGTTTCTCCTCCACAAACAACGTGTCGTTACATTGTAGCATTTCTTTAAAGGTTGCTTACTTTTAATTTACTATTTACTTGCATTAAGCCGTGTATCAAAAATTGGTAATAAACTATTCAAAAAATGTGGAAACCACAACTCGACATACGTTAAGTTGTCCACCTCTGAAGAGCCTTCTGCCGCAAGTAAAGTGTGGATTTCTCGAACTAACAAACTTTTTGCTCCAATTATGGTCAATTGATATCCCCACTTACTTTGTACATTTCCGATGTCTGGCCTACCCGCCGGTTTAAGTAGCGATACATCTAATGGCACCAAATTTCTTAATTTTTTAATAGAATCATTCACACTCTTTAATCTTGCACGCTGTAACGGTTTTGTTAGCTCGGACGTCAGCTCCCCTCGATACAAATTTGTAACTATTGTACACATTAGGAGAAATATTACCAAAAAGGTTCGCATACCCACTAAGGACAAGAGTTGTTTTGAAAAATTTAAATCTAGTTCAAGTAGAGTCCTAAGTACAAAAAAGTAGTAGTCGTCTTTTGATGAGCGGTAAAGTAAAACCCCGTACAAGAAACCTGTAGAAGCAAACATAGTACAAAGTAATAGTAACCAAAGTTCAGCTAGAAGAGGTTGCGCAAAAGGTTCAAACGACATGTATGAATGCCAGCCACTGCAGGTGATGAAGTTTAGGCTAATACCTTCCAGCGCGTAAATATTTGGGTATGCTATATTTATACTAGAAAGGAATATATTATCTCGAAAATGAACTCCAGTGGCATACGTTGTGGATTCAAAAAGTGTTTTGTTCAAAAAGCGATTTCGCCATTTTTTATCAAAAGTGAAAGCTTCCAGAAGCACCATTAACCCATTGTAATGCAAGTTATCATCGTGTGAATCGACGCTTTCAATTGAAGTTGGTATACTATATATTTTTCATGAATCATGATAATACCAGGTAAACGCACATGCTGAACGTGCAACTTCGAGTGTTTGTCTATCGAGAGCCAGCCTCCAGTCGTCAAAAAAAGTTCAAGGCAGTAAGAGAATTATTTTTAACAAAAATTAGCTGATGACTACATATTGCTGCAACTTTTGAGTTTATCTCCAAATTTGATTGGTAAAGCCGCAGTTCAAAAGCAGGAAGTTGCTGCAACAACTTAAAATTATAACCCTGTATGCCCAAGCACTTTGATAGGTGACTATGTGGTTGGATTTGACCAAAAGGCATCTTTGAAGTGATCCATATATGGTAGGCATGTAAGGCATGCTTATGCGATATATCACGCCAAATGTGAGGTTTCATGAGCAGACTGATCCACTCGCCACACTGACAGTATGTCTCCGAAGTTGCATCAATTGACAAGAATACTTGAATTTTGCTTACAAATTTGCTTTCTTCGGAACAAGTTATCCCCTAGTGCAGAAAATGTTGTTCCCAAAGTTAAATTTGCGGCCGTTAGTGAAAGCCGTACAGTTGGATGGCTTTGAATTTCGTGTAACAGCAATATGCCTTGACTTTTTAGTTCAAAGTGAATATTTTCCAATAGCACTATCTGACAGTGCAAGAAATTGTGAAGATTTGCTAATATTGCTGAAACGGGGATAACATAAAATATTGCAGCGGTTGCTAACGTAGAAATTAACATTTTGTTAATTATTCCATCCGGGATTACTCCAGTAAACAATTTAATTTGACCAAAAAACTTTCTTTTGTGCTCAAGACAATATGACAAATTATAAATTTCACAAAATACGCTTACAAATGATTGAACTCGACTGTGCTTTGCCTTGTAGATGAAGTAGCTCCTTCAAAAGTAAACTGTTCATCGATGTGTACCACAGTGACTAATTTCTTTGTTGTACTAATACACGTAGGGCAAAAATTGGTTTCCGCTCCTTGTACTTGAATAAATTAGATTTCCTTTGACTCAAAATTTAAGGTATCAAAATTTCATAACAAATCAATTTACAGTTGTAAAATGAAATGCTACATTGATTTTTGTCCTTTACAAATTAAAAAAAAAGAACGAAGCGTGTCTTACAAAAGTGAGAAATGACAATGCTAAGGCGAGCGCATTCAATTATATTTGTTCAGAATAGCTTTATTCCTCCCGAGACAGTCTTCGCCAATTTTAGTTTTGCCATTAAAATGATTAGTGTTATAAAAGGTTGCTTAACAGATAACTATTATGTTGCTTCAAAGCCATATAGCTTAACGAATAAACCTTGTGTAAGAATTAACATGCCCAGCATGAAACTGGGGCAAGTTGAAATTTTCCAAACTGTTTTATTGCTTTGAATATTTTAGATTTTTTTTTACGAACTAAAAATTTTTTGTTTCAATTATTAAGGACATTCCATTTCATGTGTACAAATCCGTCAATATATTATTCGCATTTGGTACAATGTCCATTAGGACATTGATCATTACCTGATGATCAAGCTTAAACTTAGGCATTGTCACTTATGTTTACACAAATTGAATTAAATTACCTGATATGACAATGAAATTGAGTTTGGACAAGCAATAAAATCAAGAATAAAGGGAGATTATGAAACTTACATTTAGACGAACATATAAAAAGTCTTCATGTTTTTTTTATATTTTCAAGAATGTTCAGAACTCGTATGGGATTTAACATTTAACCGAAACCTTTGTAAGGCGGAAAAGTACTACACTACTCTTATGTCACTACTCCTAGTCACGATATAAATCGTCGATTTTCCCTATTAAATTTCATAAAGATTCTGAAAAATTCAAAAAATTCGAAATCCTGAAAACACAAAACCTGAAAAATTTGAGCACACAAGTTTCGACCGTGTCTATTATGCCGAAACTTGGAGGAAATGAGATGGGTACTATACATAATGGGTCTAATAATCAGAAATGGGGCATTGTGAGATGAGAAAATTTTTGTTACCTCCATAACCCGAAGAGTGAGACATTGACAAAAGTGACAAATGTACTCAACTGAGACAAAATGAGATATCATTCTAACGTCCGCAATGAAATCTACCCAGATTTAGCTTTAGAGAAACAAATGTGTTTGCAAAACTAGATACAGAAATCAAGCAATTTTATTGTTTATAAATGCTACCCATCTGCATTTTCAAAAGTATGAAAGCAGAAAATAAATATTTTTGTTTATAAGTGCTACACATCAGTATTTTCAATGTACAAAAGTAGAAAACAAATATTTGTGTTTATAAGTGCTACACATCAGTATCTTTAAATCTACAAAATTACTCTGAGGTTTGAATCTCATCCTTGTACTTGGAATTCCAAGACGAGCCATTGTTTTTATATTTATTTATTTGTATGTTTGCTTTGTTTTGCTAAGAAGGGTCTCGTTTGTTTGTTTGTGTCTTTGTGCACATTTGTATACGAAAAAGTCTTTTGTTCCTTTGTGCAATGATTTGTAGATTTGTACTTAAATTTGATTAATTAGATTAATTACCACCTATGTGAATATTTGCCGCTGGTTTGATTTATCTTCCCCGCATTTACTAACGCAAACTTAAGTTAAGTGATTAGAACTCTCTGATTAGCCACAGTTGGCACTGTGAAAACTTAGCAGCATAGAATACTGCATTATGCACATCAAAAAAATCTATTACACAAAATTTCAAGTTTACAACTCAATATCTGACAACAGAAAGCGCACAAAGCAAACTATTGCTGCTTATCTACCGTGCATATTTCTAGTTAATGCAGTATTTAGGCTGAAATTAACAAAATAGGCTTGATTGTCAAGCCATTTACTATAAACCGAATTTCAAATCACTCAAACACAAAACTACAACAAGCTTTAGATAATTTTTAAATCAATTTTGCATGATTATTATTATGTAATGCTGGCGTTGAGTATTTGGATGAAATTGAATCAAAAAGAAAACCACAAATCCAGAAAACTCATTTTTGTCTGTTACAATTTTATTTATAAACAAATTCATGTTTTATTTTGTTAAGTAAATCTGGTGTAAAAACTCAATTTTGTATTGCACATGCTTAGACTCTTGTTTTTTACGTATGTCATGGACATACCTGACAAAATATATGACGTATGATTAGAACAAAACCATTCTTTGTCATGAAGACTAAGAAATAGGATGCGCTATTAATGCTTTGTAAGGAAAAAAAAGCGTTATTTGACAATTATGCAGAGCGGATGGTGAACTTGTAAAGGAGAGGGTAGGGATGTGCTAGGGAAGGACTTATTAGCATATATGTTGTCATCAAAAGGCACAACAGACGTTTCGTTACATTATCGTGATTTAGAGACAAATAAGCTTATGTAATAAGATGCCCATATCTGATGTACAGGAGGTGGAAATTTTGTGTGTGACACCTCTCCCCTTTCCCCTCCCCCCCACTCCGTTTCCCCACAAACCCTTCTCTACTATCAGAAAAATAGTCAATGCAAAATCCCGAACTCAGGTCACCTTACACATTTTTCTTTTTGCCTTTAATTTAAAGTAATTCATCTAGTTCATTACATCAACACAAAAAGGAGGTAGAATGTGGAACAATATTCCGTAGATGGGCTTGTTTAGTCAGGGGCGGCTACTACTCTAGATGTGTTATCATATCCAATTTTGAATGTGATGACTCCTATTTGAACACTTAGATTGACCCTTTCCAGGTCTTTTTTCAGCTTGACAGTTACAGTTGCATTGTAGTTTTTTCGTGCCGATATCATCGTCAGTAATTCTGCCACCAGTCTTTTCCCTCTGAAAGTAATGTCAAGCACAATTTTTCTGGGGTTGCCTTTGAGGTTACCGCTGTTTACCAAGTTCTTGTGCCAGACGCTGGACAAAATGTAATGGACAGGAAAGGTCAAGGCTATGAGCCAGTTACCGTGCTCGTTCATTCCACTGGAGTTGTCGATGCAAATAACAATGAATTTGGCGCGTTTATCTAATTTGACGCGTTCATCTAACCGTTTCGTGTGGTAAGTAATTACATTGGACATGGCGTTGATCTGAGCAGTTGGAGTAGCCAGTAGCAGTTGGTTCTCTGTGGTGACTTTCTCGACACTGCTTCCCATAACCCCATCAACAACTTTCATGATATTCATGCTTTTCCTACATATTAGGATTTTCCATCGGTTAATTAGTTTATTTAATACAGGCAGGACCAGATGAACACAAACTCAAGGAGAAAGTTTTCTACTTTGTTTGAATGTAGAATGTTAAAAAATACCGTAATAGGTTTAGATAGCCTAAAGTAGCTTAAGTTCATAACTATCTTATACTGTATGCAATTGAGGTAAAAGTTATGTAAAATATGTAACAGAGCATCGTTATTAAAAATTGGAATTAAAACTACCTTTAATTGTACCATTACTTGTAAACCTTTAGCTATTACGGTATTTTGTAACATATTTAAATTTGTATTTACAAAAGTCGGAGTTTAAAATTTTGTAAAAAATACAAAATAGAAAATTTCCGTATGTTGTAAGTATACATGTTATTTTCCGTAAGGATTCGGAATTCTTTTGATAATTTAAAAAATTTGATAAAATTGAATATGAATGTCCGCATCAATAATTAGCGTAAAAGTGATCTATTAGGAATAACTTAGCAACAGTGCTAAGACAGTACAGACAGTGCTAAGTGCCGGACAGTGCTTCTGATTGTCGTATCAGATGTCAAGAGGTTATATTTTAAGCTCTACCCATAATTGTATTGTACAAATTTACAGTTTCTACAAAAATAATAGTCTAGACTAGACCTAAATCTAAACTTAACCTAAAACCTGCAGTAAACCTCAAACTTAACACAGGTCCCAACAATTGCATATTGAGGCCGTTACGGGTTAGTGCAATTTAGCAATGTCACACAACAATCACAATGTATTGTAAAGTGTTAAAATGTGAAAAAAAAAAACATTTCCGTGACTAAACTTTAGTTTAAAAAATCATAGTACGTTAAGAAGAGGACACTTTAAAAAAAGTAACGGACGACTTACATTTCCTTTTCAAACTCTCTTGCGCCAATACCTTGATGGACAATTTTTAGCTTGGTGTGTAATTCTTTTATCGCGGTTCTCTGTTTAGTTACATCAGTTTGCACCATTTTAATATTTTCAGTATCCAGATAGTCAAATTCCGGGTCCAGCTCGTCAAGAGGTTGGAAATGTTTTACAACGACGTTAATTATCTTACTGTTACTCCTTCTATTAGCTGCCTGAATAAGCCTGTCGACCTCAAGTTTAAAGTTAGCGTATTCGGTAGCAGCAGCTGCAGCGCCGCAGACATAGTTGAGAGTGTTGACGATAATAATTTGTGACGGTAATTGGTCAAGATCTATCGCGTTATCGCGAAGTCGCTTGGTGAGGCCGCAAATGTACGTCAATGTGTTGCCTCCCGTGGAGGCAACTATAAGCTCGATTCCAGTGTACCTTGCCGAAACAAAAACATCCCGTTCCAAGGTGTCGATGTACTTGAGTGCGCCCTCAATTGCGGTGCCCTCGGCTTCCCATCGCTCAGGAGCGTCGTTGGGATTGTAGCCGACTGACGCGTAGAGAACATTTACCGTCGCGTTCGTAATGTAGCTATATATTTGACCGTTTGTATAACTAATGCCGAGGAGCAAGGAGACACTAAGATAAAATAACACTTTCACGGTTGCCATCGCCGTATTTTGCCAGGCTCTATGTTTTTTTTAAACTATTGGAAGAACTGTTGAAATCCATTTACATCGAGTCGTAACAAATTTGTGAACTTTTTATAGTAGAATGTAGACGAGGAGAGGCTGTGAGAAGGAGAAAACTAGTCAATGGTAAGGTATAAGGCACTTTTCTCTTAAGTTTTGGAATTCCTTTACTAAATTTTGAGGCATGCGAATCAAGCTAAAGGTAAATGTAGCTTATACCTACATTTGGGTTTAGTAAAACATGTTGTTAAGTCGGTTCATTTGTAACTAATTGAGATAGCCATGCGTGTGATTAAGTGAATTAGTTATACGAATCTTGGGTTGGCTATTTTAATATATTTTATTATTATTTATTTATATTTATTGAGTTATCCACAATTCCATTTTGAGTGTTAAAAACCGATTGTCTACTGAAAAAAATATACCTGATAGTATTTTTGCCGTAAATAATTTTATTAGTAATGTTCAATTTAGCATTCATGCATGTGCAATAAAGTACTGTAAGTTAGTTAAGAGTTTTTGTCTTTAAAAAAAATTAAGAAACATTATTTTAATTAGGCGCATAATATGCTAATGTTTGAATGGGGTTTTGTTGAAATTGAAAACTGGTTTCCTAACCAGCTATATTTACGCCACTAATATAAATTTCGCCATAAATTTATTGAAAAAATTTCTCGTGGCAAAAATAAGTGACGATGGTTTTCTGAGCCGTAGGTTTTTTTGCTTGTGCAGCAAATTGGGGCGATATTATATGGAAAATGAAGGTACACAGAAAACAATCTTGGAGAATTGAGGGCAATGTGAGACGGGGTTGACCATTCACGAAGTGAATGTAGAAGGGAGGTCAATATGAATGAAAAATACAAATGAAATATCTTACCTCAGTATTATTTTTCAATCCATTCTTGTTATCTTTTACTAATTTTGTATTTCACCAAAGTTCTAATTTACGTGCTGTTAGCGAATCAGCAAGTTTCTTTTATTACCTTTGAAACAACATACCTTAATAAAATAATACAATCACATTGCCTGCTTTACTTTCAATACCTCAAAGTATTATTGTTTCTTGAACACCATTCTAGCTTTACCTTAGCGTAAAAAATACCAGAAACACCTTATTTTCCTTATTTTTGGGCATCCTGCAACTGCGAATGTGTTTGTCCTATGTGCTTGAGGTGAAATGCAACAAAAAATTCGTAGAATAGTCGCCACAAAAATTAGATTTGCTAATAAGTTAGTAAAGAATCTTTGACAAGTCGCCGATTTCATTGTATGTTCAGCAAATTCTACCGATTTCTATGTACAGATTTTTTTTTACTTTTTGAGTTTTTAAGAAAAGTAATATTTTTCGAGTTTTCAAAGTTCAAAGTAAAGTTAAAGGCAAAGGAACGTTATTAGACATTCACGCAGAGCGGATGAAGAACTTGCAAAGGAAATGGTAGGGATGTTGAAGGATAAGGAGCTCATTAGCATAGATGTTGTTATCAAGCAGGCACAACAGGCTATCCGTAACATTCCGCTCCTTTACTGGCCTAAAACACAAAAGCCGAGTACACCAGCCTACATAAGGTAAGGCCGTAGTTTTCGTCTGATAACCGCAGATAATAAGTATACAATTGAGGTTGTCTTTAAGGATTCCAACAAGAAAAACATATCGGCTAATTTCCATATCCTCTAACTATGTGCACCTACTTACAAGAATACGCGCAAACACAGTCAGAGACAAGGCAATTCCTTACTACGAAAATAGCGTAAAGACTGTTTTGTGGCTGATCGGGGATTTGAACCCTCGTTTGCAGGCTGGTTAGTGGAGAGAAACATAAGCTCTTAACCACTAGACCAAATAAACGCAAATTTCGAAGTGACTAAACAGCGTTATTCTGCATTCGAAATATTGAACAATCATTGTGTAAATAATAGGACAGAGCTTTTAGTCAGAGACAGAGGTTTCTTGATTTGATGTAGCTGTCCAAAAGCAATGTAAAAATATATTGGTGTTACTTTCTATTTTCATGCACTTCGAGTTTAATCTAAGCTTCATAGAATATTTTGCATTTATATTGACCTGTATTTTTATTCTTATAGTACATGGTCACCTTGGCCGTGTTTGTATTGTGGTTTTAGAGCTTCTGTCACGCGCCACTAACCAGACTGTAAAAGAGGGATCGAATCCCCCAATCGGCCAAATAAAAGTTTTCATTATGGGTTCTGTCCTTGAGGAATTACCTTGACTCTAACCTTGCGTCTGTCCGTAACTTAGTGATTGGACATACAGAATCAGTGGATATTAAAATTACCCGATAGGTTTTCAAATCGTTTCTGTGGGTATTATAAAGACAGATTTTCATTTGCATACATGTATGCTATTGTGTCGTTCCCTACCATATCCCTAACATTTCTCTTACATTTTGACCAGCTGCCTCCCGGGAGCGTCAAATACCGTTCCTTTATCTTTTATTCTTCTACAGCATGGTCAACCCTGTTTTCTAATTCCTTCGAAATCCAAGTTTTATTTCTTTGTACCGACAATTTTATAAAACATCGCTTTAATTTGTTGCACACAGAGGCAGGCCAACGAGTCTGAAAACGATCGATAGATATTTTTCCAGAAGAATTTTTATTTAATAATTTATGGCTACAATTTTTTCCTGTGGCTACTGCAAAAAAAAAACCAGTTTTCAATTTTAGCCAAACCTCATTCCAACTTCAGCATTTTATGCGCAGAATTAAAAAAGATAAATTACTAGGTACCCCGAATGGGGTATTGGAGGTTAGGTGGGGCAGTGGGGTGCGTGTGTCGACCCAGGGGTTGCAGTTGCGGAGGATGGACCGCGGTAGTTATGCGGTTGATCCTACTCCTGCCAAAGGAGAGTAGTAGAGCCTCGCTCTAGTTTATTCAACGTCAGCAGAAAGCCCTTCTTCCCATTCCTCAAGGCTTCTTCCCAACCTCAAGACGACAGCCACCCGCCTCCCCGCCATGACCCCAACCGACCAACAACAACCCACATTACATGTTGATAAATCCTAGTGGTAATGTCAAAAAATGCAATGCAGAGTAAATGCAAATACCTAACCAAACAAATGACGTAATGACTGTAATTTGATCTGTGTCACGAGCAAGAAACAGCAGTAAATTATAAATGCTATATGTTGTTGTTTTTCTTTAATTTGTTCTTGTAAAACTGAAATAAGTTTTATTGCAAGCATTGTAAACGCTTATTAATATTATTGTGATTTGCTACAACCCCCTGAAGCATATCGGCCTATGGGGCTCGAAGGCGCGCTCTAGCTACCCACAAGGGGTTGGGGGAGCCCTATGCCCGATGTCCTCACGCCAATTCAGGCAGAGGTGAGTTGAAAAACCCAGTGGGAAAACCACACACATGAGGACGGGTGCAGTGTGGAGAGTGCAATGCACTAACCACTAGACTGCGGCGGCTACAGTGTAAACGCTTAATATGAGGGGCTTAAACCTTGTAAATAATTTGTTTCTAATTTCTTGTCACGCCACTTCAAAACATTCAGCTTACACAAACACTAGGCACGTGCGGAAAATCAATGAATCAATAAAAGCGCGCTGCTGCGCACTGGAACTACTCTGTTGAAAACTATTAATCGCTTTCAGCAACTCATTTTTGGAAACAACGGTAAAAACGTTATGTCCTTATATAGGCCTCGGGCATCTAATATGAGATTAAAGGTAAAAATGGTATGTCATTATATAGGTGTCGGGCCTCTAATATGAGATTTACGGTAAAAATGGTATGTAAATATATATGTGTTGGTCCTCCTAATTGAGATTTACGGTAAAAATGGTATGTCATTGAATAGGTGTCTGGCCTCTAATTTGAGGTTTACGGTAAAAATGGTATGTCATTATATAGGTGTTCGGCCTCTAGTGTGAGATTTATGGTAAAAATGGTATGTCATTATATAGATGTCGGGCCTCTAATTTGAGATTTACGGTAAAAATGGTATGTCATTAAATAGGTGTCTGGCCTCTAATTTGAGGTTTACGGTAAAAATGGTATGTCATTATATAGGTGTCGGGCCTCTAATGTGAGATTTACGGTAAAAATGTATGTCATTATATAGGTGTCGGGCCTCTAATATGAGATTTACGGTAAGAATGGTATGTCATTAAATAGGTGTCGAGCCTCTAAAATGAGATTTACGGTAAAAATGGTATGTCATTATATAGGTGT
>JAQFYP010003197.1:0-11281 GCA_034694865.1 Bilobella braunerae | reverse complement strand
GATTAAAAGTTAAAATCCCGCTTCTCTTCAGCGTCGCCTTCAATTATGAGTGGTTCAGAGACTTTAGAAAATAATTTTAAAAAAGTTGCAAGTTTTACAATTTGATGTTAGGTTTGAATTTATATTTGAAACTTTTCATTTATTTCCATTCAAGCACTTTAAGTCGTAATGGATTCATGCATTATAACGACATATCATTTTTACCTTAAACCTCAAATCAAAGGCCCGGAACCTTTAATGACATCATTTTTACCGTAAGTCTAATTATTAGAGGCCTGGCACCAATTTAATAACATATCATTTTTTTGTCGTAAATCTAAAACTAATGGCCTTTCAACTATCTATTGACATACTTGTTTTTACCGTGAATCTCACACTAGAGTCACGGTACCAATTTGATGACTTTAATAAGTAGCGGAAGCGAAGCGAAAGCTACTTTATGATTTCGTTCTGTTTGTTCGTCCTTCCGTCGGTCCGTCCATTAATTTAAATATCTCAGGAACTACTATAAACATGTCTCAAATCTGTGAGTTCCTTGAGATCTGGCCCAGTTCAAGTTCGTTTTTGTTTGACCAGGAGTGACCCCTTTGGGGGTTAAAGGTCAAAGATATGGTAACATGAAAATGGACCCTACATAAGTTGTTGCTCTTATAAAGAGGAATAATATTTGTAAACCACACTTTTCTCTGTTCCCTCCAATGACCCCCAAAGTGATCTTTTGACCTCCAAAGGACCGTTCAAGGTCAAATCCTACTTGCATGAAACGAAAAGTTATAATGATTTTAAGGTTCCCTCAAGGCAATGACTCTTTGACCTCAACATTACCTTACAAGGTCAAATCATACTTTTTCATTAAACGAAAAGTTATGGTTCCGACCTACCCAATTCACGCCAAAATGACCCTTGTCCTTAAATTGACCTTTCAAGGTCAAACCTTGTTTTTGCATGAAAGTTGCAATGTTTCGATGACCCTTCACTCGAAAATGAAAAAAAAAACTTTCATAGTTGGCACTGTTGATATGTTCAAAAGTAACGTTATTCTGTATTATCCCTAAGTATTTGTTTGAGGTTAAGTTTTGTCATGTCATGTTTTGGTCAAACATTTTTTTTATATGAATGAGACGTAAATGTCTCCTGTAAATTTAAAACACACTTTTAGTGCCTTGTGGGACACCTATATTGTAACGGGCTGCTTTTATTTGCTAATATGCTTAAAAAAACTGGAGCTTACTTCCTTTCTGTTCCGTAAACGCATATGCATTTGCTCAAACCGTTTCAAATGAAACGTGGAATAGGACTTAAAAGATATTTGACAATTCAATAATTAGGAATGTGGAAGTAATAGATAATGATTAATTAGTATTGCATGCTTTCACGTGCTGCAATACACGAGGATTACAAAGTGAGTGGCGTAAATACAGTTTTCGCCCGACATACCGAAAGATATATCAATACTAGGTAGCCAAACCCGTCCTAGGACAGGAGTATTTTTATTTGAAAATTTAAATTAAGAGCGATGCCCATCTCAAGCGTTCATTAGAGTGCGGGTATTTTTTTGTGTGACAAAGAAGACAACGGGTGCTCTCTTTGCTGCCGAATTGCTGAATATAAAAGCTGCACATGCGTATTCCCGCCCGCTCGCTCGATTTTAGAACGGGTTTCTTAGGAACTGAAGAAAAACGGCAAGACATTTGTAACATTGGATTACACGTTTAGCTGAAATCTCACCAAATTACAAATCAGACTTCAAATTTAGTTTAATGTTTAATAATGAAATAAAAGAAATAAGCAGAAAAGTACTAAAATAAGCAACCAAATTAAGATGCTGTGTTTTTATTTTTTACACCCATCTTCCTTAACACGGAATGTTTCTGTAAGGTAGAACAACTTAAGGTAGGGACATGTCGCTTTACCCGACTGACAGCTAGTGTAATCATTGATGCACAGACCTAACACATCGACATCTCCCAATTTCTCCCCGTGGAGAATTGCGTCGAAGCGTGTTGCAGCATAATCAAGGTCGTCAGGAAAATATGTGTAGCAGTACTCCGAAGGGCCACATACTGCGTAGTAAGGCAAAGCAACTCTAGCAAAATAGTTTAAGTTCACACATTAATTCTTATTTAGAGTCATGTTGATGTCAGGTAAACAATTGAGTATTACCTTGACTTAAGTCATTGCTACTTTGGCCAAACTGATTATTATTTGTAAAAGACTTACGAGTCTGGGTCAACAGAAACACCCAAGCAGTCAACATATAGGGTACCATTGTATGTTAGTGAAAACTGAAAGCAAGTAAAAGTTAAGGCAAAATAGCAAATGTTATAGCTACAGTTTTTCTTAGGTTGAAATTAGTCCGCGTACCCCGTTTTTTGGTGCTATAGGATTTGAAGAAACAAAGACAATGTTGCTCAGCACAAAAAGGATGCACACGCCGTGTATTAGTGCCATTGAGTGTATTTAGATGTGCAACAAGAATTGTACTACGCGTAAAGTAGAACTAGTGTGGATGACTGTTCCTTGCATTCGAAACATATTTATATGCTGCAAGCAAGCAAAGTGGTATTTATTTTAGGACAAAAATAATTTCAGATGATTTAAGTAGATTATGCCAACAATTGATTGAATATTAAACTTTCCAATGACGACTCTTGCTTAATTATATAAAAAAAAATGATAAACAGTGTACTCCGCATGACATGGATTTGTTTAAGCTAAACCTTGATGACCTAAATCTTCGGATAAGCTAAACCAACCTTTTGTTTAATCTTGGAAATCTTTAAATTGAAAACAAAGCTTTTTGCGGGAAATTCTATTTGTCTAAAAGCGAATGAAATTAAGTTCCACTCCTTTCAATTTTTTGGAAATCCAGTTCAAGTTGATTAATACTATGTCCAAAACTGAACTAGTCAAGTACCTTGGCACTAATCGACAAGCAAAACCTCCTGCTATTAATTGCTGTGAAGGTGGTAGAGAAGGAAATATGTACTTGCTACAACATCTAACGCAGTTTATTACTTTAATTTTAAAAATACTAGGAAACGTAGTGAACGACTTTCAAACATTGTTAGGGGTAGGAATATTAGACTGTTTAGCTTTATTCGAATCGATTTCATACTAACCCAAGTTTTGTCATTTAAGTTTTTGTTTTTTTTTAACTGGAATTGTAAAATATTCTGCTTGATTACAACTGCATAGCCCATCCAAAGATTTTTGAATCTGACAAACACTTTTTTTCGCTTGCTAAACCGACCAGTATTTCATTGCAAAGTATAGGATATACAATAGTGTATGCAATACACTATGATGCTACATTGCGTGTACCATTTTTAATTTAGGTGTTATCGGCCAACGTAAACTCCGGATACCTTGAACAACTAGGGCCTTTACCTTCAGTATTTACCTTAAGCGGAGTACACAACAACTTAACATCGTGGCATTCGGGAACTTATTTACCTCTAGGAAAACTAGTGTCGAACGATTTCAGCATTATTATATATATAAAATGCAGTTTTGTGGCATGAGTCGTGGTCATGCACCACAACGCATGCGCGAAAAAAGAGATAGAGAGGGAAGGTAATTAGATTGGGAGGGGATGAGAAAAGAGTTAATTAATTCAATTTAATTAGATTAAAAAAAATAACAACTAAGTTTTATAAAATGGGTTTTACCTACAAAATATTATTAAGAGAACCATAAGTGTACTCCTGTCTCAGGACGGGCTTATTTTGCTAGTTGCATTATAGACCAAAGTTTGGATGCTATTAAAAGCGTATTTTAATTTGAATGTTAGTCTAATAAGGTTACGTTTAAGCGTCTAAATAGGGTTAAAAGTACAAAAAAAATTATGTGAAGGATTTCAGCTTACATGCGCGGTAGAAGTTAGGTGTAATACAAAATTAGACTTATTTTCGGCTTTGGAATAAATCTCTGTCGAATTTTAGTGTTCAATATAATAAATTCATTACGTTGATATAAGTTTTGACGTAGAATCATATAGTCGGTAGTTTTATAACTAAAACTTTTGAAATAGCTTAGGAAAGAATAGCTACGGATTTTTCGTTTTGAAATCAGAAATAAGTATTTGTAAGCAAAATAATTATTTTCTTACAGGAGGAAACACTAAATCATTATTTTTCAGGAGAAAATGATCTCAAATTATATAAAAACAATTGTATCAGATTCTCTATCATAACCGACAGCTGATTTAAAAACTGGAAACAAAAAATCGAATTTGAACTTCAGATTACATAAAAAAAAAACTATTGTTGATTACTTTGCGCAATCTTAACCTTAAAATCTGGAAGTTTCAAGCCCAGCATTATCCATTAGCGACAACACGCTGGAGTTCATGTCATTTGTCTTTCTGGAGTTTTTAGTAATCACACGTAATAGCTTTGATACCGATGAACGCTTAAGTTTTAAGAATTTAAGATGAAGTCATAGCAAATGGCTGTTTAGCACAATCTGCTCTAAATATAACACAATAACATTTATACTATTAAAGAGCAAAATATTTTTAAAATATTGAACTGTGATTTTTGTAGCATATTACACTTAAAAAAATCCGGTAAAGGTAAATATCTTGAGAAGTTTTACAATTTGCATACCATACTTCCATGTAGAATGTGACATCTATTGTTCCAGCGGATTTTGGAGGCATCGAGAACATAAAAGATATACAATTTTGCACTATAGCTTGTATTTGCATTATAGTATAATTTTTGATATTCGAATCAGAAGCCACGGAGTTAAATTTTTGGGAAATTTTTTACTGCACTGAACATAGTTCATATTATTATGCAATTTCTTAAATTTCTTACCTGGAAATGAAAGTAAAACCAAACAAAATTTATCCCCAGAATAAAACTCACAAATTAAAACAACTCATCAAACATATATGTATTAACTTATAAAATTTCTGCAGACAATATATGACAAATATAATTTACGCAAGCAGAGACAAGTGGCTATATCGCCTCAACACGACTCACATTTCCTTTGGTTGAACTTCTTGGAATCCGGGATGTAATTTACCTGCAATTACCAATTATTTTCATTTGCATATCATATTTCAAACGCTATAAGATTCCTCCTGCGATAGACCCTCAGCATTTAATATAACATAAAGTCCATTTTTGATATTTGAAATTCAACTTTCAATATTTAAATATTTAAAATTCAACTTTTAATATTTACATATTTAAAATTCAACTTTTAATATTTAAATATTTAAAATTCAACTTTTAATATTTAAATATTTAAAACTCAACTTATAATATTTAAATTATTTGAAACAAGAAGTGCCGTCAATATGCAACTAACTGCGTTTTCTTCAATTTTTAAGGCAAAATTTTACTATAGTGAAAAAATTCGGAAAATTATGATAATTTTTTAGGTGATAAAGTAGTTCATTTTGATCACTTTTGTGAAAAAAGTTTGTTGGAGAAATCAAAAATAAAGTTTTTAGAAATTTTTGACAAAATTTTTTTTTGATTTTTTTTTTACTCAGATGTTAATGAAAATTACTTGTCAGACTAATTGTTGTATGCTGAACACGAATATAAAAGAAAATTTGAAGAAAAATATTAAATCAACAAGTTTTTTTTTCCAATTTTTTTTCCTTTGTTTAGGATTTTTACTTTTAGATTTAGGTTTTTTGAGTTTGGGTTCAGGTTTAGTTTGGTTCAGGGTTTTAGGTTTTTAGGTTTAGGTTTTTAGGTTTATGTTTTTAGGTTTAGGGTTTTAGGTTTAGGGTTTCAGGTTTAGGTTTTTAGTTTTAGGTTTTTAGGTTTAGGTTTTTAGGTTTTTAGGTTTAGGTTTTTAGGTTTAGGTTTTTAGGTTTAGGTTTTTAGGTTTAGGTTTTTAGGTTTTTAGGTTTAGGTTTTTTTGTTTAGGTTTTTAGTCATCTAGTAATTGTTAAAGTTGATTTTATTTAAAATTTACGTCATTTAAAAATTTGAAATAAGAATTGAGTTAAAAATTGAATTTCCTCATATTTTATAATATTTGGAAGACTTGGAAATCTTTCAACTTGAAAATTTTCAGCAGATATGCACGGTTGCACACAACTCCCGTTGCTGGTTGTCGTCGAATTATTTTAAATGCAGTTTTCCATGACACAGCGTGCAGCGCACGCTATTACCTCTGGCGCACGCAACCGTTCAATTAGCACAACATGACCAATACAATTGACGTAAGCAGAGTCCAGTGGCCAATATATCGCCTCAACACTCTGTACATTTCCTTAAGTTTAACTTCTTCGAATCCGGGATCTAATTTACCTGCAATTACCAATTACCTTCATTTGCATAATCATACTCCAAGCATTATAAAAAGGCCTCCCTTAACATACCCCCAACATTGGAATACGTAACTTGAAATTTTGTGATTCACAGTTTACTTTTACAAATTTTTAATTTAAAAAAAGTAACTCTAAATTATGCAAGTATTTGCAGTTCTCATCAATTTGCTAATTTTCTTAGCAATTTTGGTTGGCGTTTCTCACTCAATGCCATTTCGACCGCTTCGAATTAGATCGGGATCATGTGAGTTATAATCTAATAATTACAAAACAAACTAAGCTAATTAACCAAAATTAATTAATCGAAATTAACTAAATGCTAATTACATTTAATTACTCTTAATTAATTAACTAGCACATGTATTCCTCGGATCGAGAATACGGAGGTCACCTTCGCGTCAGCCTGATTGGAACGCAATGCTCAACCCGGGACTCCACGAACTGAAAAATATTGGAAAGGGGTCGTTCGGCGACAGAGGGCTCATACTAATGTAGTTTTGGTTTAAATTTTAAAAAAGTTTGTTTTAAAAAAAGCTGAATAAATGGTGATAAAGGAAGATTGGGAATTATCTAAATTAGCCGTAACACGCACGTTGTTATCAAAAGTTTTAAAGAACCTTTGTTCAATTTTTAAAATATTGATTTTCTGGAATTCTAAAAAAAAATATGGTTTCCGCAGACGTTAGGCGGAAACCAAGAATATTTTTATTTTGAAAATGCTGTTTTGGCTTAAGCATACTAAAAATACGCAATTGGAAAACGCAAAGCGCAGTGTAACAAGCAAGTTTAATATGAAATATTTTTAATTACGGAAATTGACTGAACCACAATTTTTTTTCTTGCTAATTTCCTCCTTTTACGTGCAATTTGAAAATCAGTTTTTGCCATTTTTGCTTGTTCCGTTCCAGTGCTAGACCCGATTAAAAAAAATTCTAGTCTTTTTAAATCGACTTTTTAATTTTTTTTAAATCGTTCTTTTTTAGATCAATCATTTTAAATCAAAGACAAGTACTAACTGACTATGTCAGAATTAAGTAGCTCAGAAGTTAATTTAAGTTTAACTTGGTTAAATCGACGGAATGCTGACGGCTCTGAAATTTTCATTGACCTCTGCATCCTTCCAAGCAAAAACTTCTATTTTTATTTCAAACAAATTTTTCAAAAAACGGCGGAAATTGCGCGAATGTCAAACTTTCGCTCGAGCGCCCCATCGCTTTATATCCGGCTCTTTGCAAATGGATCCGAACTAACGCCTCAAGAGCTACGTCTACCGCTCCAATATTTCCTAGCCACGCCCATATATCTCAACACTTCCCACTGTGGCGCACTACTCCTTTTTGCTCAGCCAATCACAGGCGTCGACGGAGCTTCGGATACCGAATCCGAGGCTACAGAACAGAATGTCGTGCCGTTCAGCTTCGACCTCGGATTTCAAACAATTGAAGACCTCAAAAGAGCGCTAGCAACGCTTACCGGCGAATCACAGCACTATATTTTCAGCGATTCAGAAACGTTGGTGATCCCGGGAAAATCAAATTTGGATGCGCGCCTACTCCGCGACCATTTTCAACAATGTGATGCTGTGATCTACGCAACAGAAAGTGACGCAAGTGGAGATGAGCGCAAGAGGGACCTCATACGACAACGCTTCTTGGCAAATTTCTTTGACACGAAAAATCATGTAATATTGTGTCAAATTGACATACCGTATTCTTTTGGTGACTTGACCTCTGACCCTGAAGCGATTCCTCAGGGGAAAGACAAGTGGTCACAGGCAAAGAAGGGACTCAATTTGATTGGCTCTTGCAGTAACGCTGGCTGTCACTTGTCACAAAAGCGTGTCCGGCCGATGGTCCATTGGGACCGACCCTCATTTGACCTCTGTGTTGACCTTTCATCCGTAAATTGTCCCAAATGCTCTCAAGTGCTTTCCAGCCTCTCTCCAGCGTTCTACTTGACGCAATGGAAATATTATGGTCAAAAATACGTCAGCGATAGCGCTGGAGCGACGGAAAGTACAGAGTCGGATTCCGAAGGTGCTGTAACTAATGAGAAGGGAGCAGGAATCGCTGCTGAAATTGAGCTCCTGACATGTGATTGGCAGAGTGCCGGTAATTTTAAAAAATTTGATATTTAAAAAATGGCGTTTGAAAACGTGTTTTGAAAATGTGTAGATGACAAGAGGAGTTACAGCGGATTCACGGTGGTGGACAGCCCGGGAGTTACAATTGGCCTGGCAGAGTGGACGACGCTTGTCATCCTGACACGCCCACTTCCGACAAGCGATGGCAAGCGCCGTGCGCTGCAAGAAAAACACAATGTTGGATTAAAAGTTAAAATCCCGCTTCTCTTCAGCGTCGCCTTCGATTATGAGTGGTTCAGAGACTTTAGAAAATAATTTTCAAAATAAAAATTGTTACACAATTAAAAAAAAAACATTCCAAGAGTAGCGTCAGAAGTGAAAGGAATAATTTTAGGACAACTGAATTGAACAGGATTATTTTCAAATAAATTGAAAAGTTTTGCGAAACTGAATTCAAATTCGAAAAAAAAATTTGGGCACAAGTACCCTTAAAGCCACCCTTGCTCTCATTTTATAAACATTGTCGATTTCAAACATTTCAAAATTTCAACTTGACCTGAAGGGTCCCTTTTTTCAAAAAACGCGATTCTTTGGCCTTGACATATTTTAGTAACATGAAAATTATGAACACTGTTAACCACAAAGTGCGTCCTTCCTTTATGGTTGAGTGACATTTGAAAATTCAAAAATTTATGCTAATTTTCCTGGTCAAAACGAAATAACGTCATTTCCATAATTTTTGCCAATTCCATGAGACGCACATTCGAGCGAATATAAATTTGTGTGAAACTACAGCAATTTAAAGTACAATTTTTCGGAACAGTAACTATATTTTTTTGAAATTAACAATTTAAAAAAATTACATAAATTAAAAAAAAACTTTAAAAAAAAGGATAAGTGGAAGTGCTTAATTACAATGTCGGAAATTAATTTAAGTTTAACTTGGCTAAATCGACGGAATGCTGACGGCTCTGAACTTATCCTTGATTTCACCATCCTCCCTACTAAAAGTTTCTATTTTTATTTCAACCACATTTTTCAAAAAACGGTTGAAATTGAAACGGCTCTAAATTCAAACTACGTTTCTTCTTCGAGCACTCCAGTAGAATCGATCCAGCTCTTTGCAAATGGATGCGAACTATCGCCTCAAGAGCTATGTTTACCGCTCGAATATTTTCAAGACACGCCTCTATATCTCCACACTTCCCACTGCGGCGCACTACTCCTTTTTGCGCAACCAATCACAAGCGCCGATGGCGCTTCGGATACCGAATTCGCTACAGAACAGAATGTTGTTCCGCTCAGCTTCGACCTCGGATTTCAAACAATTGAAGACCTCAAAAGAGCGCTAGAGGCGCTTACGGGCGAATCACAGCACTATATTTTCAGCGATTCAGAAACGTTGGTGAGCCCAGGAAATTCAAATTTGGACGCGCGCCTACTCCGCGATCATTTTCAACAATGTGACGCCGTGATCTACGCAACAGAAAGTGGAGATGAGCGCAAGCGTTGCCTCATTATACTCATGTTTCTGCGCCTCTGCGCAAATAGCCTTGAAATTGAAAACCAATCTGCAAAACTTGCCTCACTTGACTTGACTCACTTGAAGGTGAAGGTCAAACCTCGATTTTGTGACTTGACCTCTGACCCCGAAGCGATTCCTCAGGGGAAGGACAAGTGGTCACAGGCCAAGAAAGGGCTAAATTTGATTGGCTCTTGCACCAACGCTGACTGCAAACTGTCGCAAAATGGCGTCCGGCCGGTGGTTCCCTGGAATCGGCCCTCATTTGACCTCTGCGCCGACGCTTCGTCCGTGACTTGTCCCAAATGCTCTCAAGTGCTTTCCAGCCTCTCTCCAGCCTTCTACTTGACGCAATGGAAATATTATGGACAAAAGAGCGCTGGAGCTGAAGCGACGGAAAGTACTCAATCGGATTCCGAAGGTGCTGTAGCCAATGAGGAGGGAGCAGGAAGCGCTGCTGAAATTGAACTCTTGACTTGCGATTGGCAGATTGCTGGTATTTTCTTTAATTTGAAGTTGGATTTTTTTTTTTGAAATTCGAAAAAAAAAGGTATTTGAAAACGTTTTTTGAAAATGTGTAGATGACAAGAAGAGTTACAGCGGATTCACGGTGGTGGACAGTCCGGGAGTTACAATTGGCCTGGCAGAGTGGACGACGCTTGTCATTCTGACACGTCCACTTCCGAAAAGCGATGGCAAGCGCCTTGCGCTGCAAGAGAAGCACAATGTTGGACTCAAAGTGAAAATACCGCTTGTCTTCAGCGTCGCCTTCAATTATGAGTGGTTCAGAGACTTTAGAAAATAATTTCCAAAAGAATAATTGTTAATATAAACAATTAATTATGAATTAATTAAATTTTAATTTGTTGTTTTTCATAATTGGTTTAATTAATAAACAAAACATTCTCCAAGTACATCAGCAGTGAAAGTTATAAGTTTGTGATAATTGAATTGAAGAATCATTTTCCATTATAATTTTTTTAAGGAATTGAACAGTTGAATTCAATTCGAAAATAAAAGTGTGGGACAGGAGTACCTAGTAATCTCTAGTAGTAGTAGCTCCTAGTACCGAGTATCTCTTGTGCATTGCACAATGTCTCTTGTGCACTGGACAATAAGTGTTGTGCATTGCACAATGTCTCTTGTTCATTGCACAATATCTCTTGTTCATTGCACAGTGTCTCTTGTGCACTGCACAATGTCTCTTGTGCACTGCACAATACCTGTTGTGCATTTGCAAAATATCTCTTGTTCATTGCACAATGTCTCTTGTGCACTGCACAATACCTGTTGTGCATTGCACAATGTCTCTTGTGCACTGCACAATACCTGTTGTGCATTGCAAAATATCTCTTGTTCATTGCACAATGTC